>JAJMAG010000021.1:0-163966 GCA_030564905.1 Geotrichum fermentans | reverse complement strand
AAAGCAGTAAAAAAAATCGTTTTTGATTATATAAGCAAATATTTGATGACATCATCTTACATAAAAAATCGATATATTGGGACACTTGCATTTTTTTCTTTCGTGCATGTTGATGCACCTCCATGCAAGAGGGCAAGGGGATTGATAAAATGAAAACTTGCATAAAATGAATAAAATGGCCTCTGGTATCAGGCCCTTATTTATTATTTATTATTATTTGTTATATGTCAACTGCGGTTTACGTACTCTATAGACGTTAATACCGATTAACCCGATATAAACCACAGTTGGTAGGTTAAACGCACGTCAAAACGGCAGCAGCTCACGTCGCTGCCTTCATAATTGAATTCACAAATAATAATAATAATTCACACCACCCGGAAAATATTAGGGCCGATTTTGCTTTCAACGATATCACGAAGCTTCAATTAAATGAGCTCAAGTGGTTTTCAAATAAGAATAGAAAGTATGTAAGCTGTACAGTATGTGTTTGCTTTTCCACATTTCAGCACCTGAATTCAGCACTTGAGATAGTAGTACTTGAGTTTCATGACTGCTCTTGTATGGGGGATTATGTACAGTATGTAGTCTGGCAAGCAAGCTCTCTAGCGGCCCTCAATTCTCCGGTATACTAGGTGCATGTCTACTAGAAACAATCACAGCAAGCATATGTAGCCATATTTATTATCAATGGCAGCATACTGTGTGGATGTATTCAATGTTGATAATGAAAATATATGTTTTAAGCGAGCGTTTGCTTAACAACAATTGGCCAATCGCAATTCATGAATTTCTACCTATCGGTCCGCTGCACAATACTCTGTGCTCTTCCTGGCGTTCAAATTGTCTTTCGCTTGAATATCAATCCATTATAGGGAACGTTTAATATTCAAAGCCCCAAGTTTTGCCAGACTGTGGTTACTATGCCTAACTTTGAAGTTCATACGTGCACCCGAGACTTCAATGTTGGAGTCTGAGCTCTAGCAGCACACCGTCGGTTATTGAAATGGACCCTTCGAAGGTGATCATTTTCTACATATACATGTATGTAGTCTGGTAAACTTGTGAACTTCAAAAGTTATTATCCCGTCCCGCTTAAATATATATTATCAGCTCAGACATGAATCCTATCTTGGAATATTATTCACTTGGCCAGCAATGGGCATCATGCAATTGCTCGTAACGTTTGATCTGCAATCATAAAGAATTCATATGTGCAGCTTACAAATATCCACTGATTGCCAACATGTATCAGTGATTGCGAATGAAACCGGGCCCGGTAACGTTCGAAAATTTAAGTCTTTTCAGCCAAGTTTTGACGCAAATACAAAGGCAGTAGATATCAATCTGGCATCAGAAAGCACTGACGGTACTGCATACATATTACAGGCAGGGCACAAAAGTTATTATTATAGGCACTATATAATATTGCCAACATGAACATGATACGAACGACAATACCTGCACATATGAGTGTACTGAGCTCTTTCTCTTTTACATACCAAAATCCAGTGTTGTTATCGATAATAGTGAAAAGTTCAAGTACATACACATACTGGGCAGATATGTAGATGCATATGGGTACGTATTGATTAGCCTAACAAATGGCACGGCACCAACTAATGCACGATTGATATTCAAGCGCACACTGTGCAACTAGTGCTTCCAGGCCTATCCATGGATATCCTTTCAAAATCTTCAACAAAAACCCGTGTCAGCGGGCTTCTTTGGAAGATGCTCCGAGTTTTTTTATTATCTCTTTCCAGAGTCAAGCGAGTAAGATACATGTTTCGGTCTTTGCTTTGTTGAGTGCACGTGAGTATATAGATTCAATATATATTGTCCGAATATTGTTACCCCAGATATCATCAATGCTGATCAACTTGAAGACCAGCTTTCCATGGTGCGGAGAAAGCTTCTCCGACGGCGAATAAAAAAAGAAAAAAAAAACAGGAAAAGAATGGGTGGGTGAGTGGGGGCGCTTTTTATGAAAGTTTGGAACTTAATTAATTTTTGTCTGTCCCTACATAGCTAGCGCTGTTGTAGTTGAGGGGTCTTACCAGTTCAACTAGATTTCGTAAGACATTGTTTTACATGTACAGTATGTACTATGGAATTGAAAAAAGCCTGCGAGAGTCGCAGCGCTCCTTCGTTGAGAGGAGGCTGGCAGCCCGACTTGCGCGGGAGAGAGCTTGGAACCACTACGTGACCAAACGCCCACCGATCCCAGAGGGATCCATTGATGAACCGGTTCGAGGGGAAATGCCGTCTAGACAGTCTAGGCCATTTAGACAATCAGCACCACCGCTAATGGACTCGGGTCCCCCGGGTATCCTGGCTGGCTGCTAACGTCTATAGAGTACGTAAACCGCAGTTGACATATAACAAATAATAATAATAATAAAAAATTTAGCAAGGACTCCACGCGAAAAATAAGTGTTAACAAAGTACCAATGATTAACGTTAGACAATAATAATAATAAGTCTGGCATTCAGAGGCTTCTGATACCAATAGTAGACTCGGTTACATGTGTTTATTTCCAGCATTTGCAAGTCAGATATAAAGGAAATCTAAAAATAAGAAGATCAGGAAGCATAACCTTAAAACTTCACAGCTTCAAACATCAATTGCAATGGCTTGACAAGTTTGCACGGGTCTGAAATCTTGGAATACCCGGAGCTTGAGTCTGTATCCAATGGAAAACTACTGAAATACAATCAATTGATGTAACGAGAAAATATGGGTATAGGCCGGACCGAATATCGGCTAATTGTTCCTTTTACAACATTCAAATGTTGGATTCAAAGAGATCATCCTCCTGCGTTTGTATTCAGCATGCACAGGTTATCATTATATACGCGCTTGTATGTAGCTAAACTCTGGAACTTTTTAACCCATGTAACGGTTCTCTTACATTGTATTAAACAAGCACGATTTTCCCTGCATCGCAAGTTCTCTTGGAGTTCAAAGTTCAAGTGTATACTAGGTTCAGTAAAAAGGTGTTTTAATTCCTTTATTTTTGATCTGTACCTTCACACAGTTATGCCCACAAGTTGTCACAAATTGTCACAAGTTTACCTTTTTTAGGAGCTTTTCAAGCAGCTTGCGAAAGAAACCAGGCGCAGTTCGTAATATCATCATTTATATGTCGGGTAGTAAAGATGTCCTTTTGACAATTTTGAGCCAGAACATGATGTCTGCATTAGATGGGCGTTGCTTTGATATCAATGATATGTTTTACTTTATGTTTATATCGTAGTTTATTGCGCTTCTATCATTCAAACGGGACGATAAACAGATTTATCACCATCACCTCTAAGTACGCCTAAGAAAACCTCCAATTTTTCCATTTCACTTAGAATGTAGCCTGTACACCATAGAAGAGTTTCGAATTGCTGTAAGCAGTTTTGAGATAGTACTTTTGCCGTCGAATAAAGCACGCTTTTGGGAATGTCTGTTATGACAGTAAATATCCACCGTACAGGTATGTGCTGTAATTGGCGTCAATTGGCAATACCCAAAATGTCAATACTCGGACAGTTTACAATTGTATATGATTAGTACCGTAACATTTTTCCGGCTTTCCTTTTATGATATCATTGATCTTGGCTGATCGGACGATTTGCTCCAGAGATAAAATTAACATCGCGACATTGAACGCAAAACTCGTCCCAAATTTCGTCATCAATAGACCTGCGGTCATCAAGCTCCAAACTCTCAACGCATATAACTAATAATGGAACTGTTTCAATGCTGTCAGAGCGTGCAGCTTTGCTCATGGCGCTGTTCAAATGCGGTATAAAATTTCCGAGCTCGGCTTGCCATTGAGGTACGATCACGGAATAATATTTAACACGACGAGAAGTCACTGCAAGTGAAAAAGTAACATTTATGGCTTATTTCTTAATTCCAATGCACTTTATTCTAGCAGAACCATCAGAACCATCCAAGATACCATGCGCAACGTATGCACAAGCACAGGGAAGCAACACTATCGTTCATGGGAAAAAAAATGCACTTTACTCTTCTATCATCTTTGAATTTGCTTATTATCTGAGAAGGTGAGTAGACAATTACGAAATCCCTACTTTCGAAAGTATCCGGCATACTTGATTTGTGAAAACAGAATTTTACCTGCTAGAACAAAAACGAAATGTTAGATTATCAGCAATCATACTTCGCTACTATGCACCCAAGTACTAGTTCCTAGTTTCTAGCTACACCTTCCATGATTGTTTGCGAAATGCTCAACATTCTTCTTATGGAAGATTCATCTTGGTCACGTGTAAAAAATATTACTCATTTCCAAGCCAAGTAATTACATAATCACAGGGTAACCTCACTTGCTGCTGCTTTCTATATCATCCTGGCTAAACGCTGCCAAAACACAAACAGCTCCCATCAACAGTCATCGTCGATATCTTTGCCTACAATGAAGCCTGTCGTCTCAGTAAGTTGGTTCATTTTTCGCTTTCACATACCACTAACACAATCTAAAGCCTCTTGGAGCTTACTTCTGCACAGGAATCTCTGCCTTTGGCATTGTCATTCTCTCCACCCTCGGAGCCTTGTTCTACGTTGGCCATGAGTCCATGGTTGGCAGCGTCACTGACCCTGAAGATGGTAAAGCCGTGGCCAGGACTCTATTCGGTGCCGTGCTTGTTTACATCGCGTTCTTACTGTTCTGCGGATGCCAAATCTATGTGATCAACCGAGAAAGTAGAATTCACCTCTAACGACTTACTACACCAGACAGCCCTTCGTTTCTATCATTATTTCCTTGTTCCTTTCATCGCATGTGATTGATTTAATTAATGCTATTATATTTTAAAGAATCCTATGGGTAGAGTTCGGCATGTACGCGTCGTGAATGTTCAACAATAAGTGGAAATTTCGCCAACATTGTTGCTAATTCTGTATCACTGGGCTTCCTGTTTTCAATTGCGTAGACATAGGAATACAGAAGGATATCAAGCGGCCCCAAACCGCTCTCAGTCACATCTTCGTTAGTCTCGTCTTCATTTCCAATGCCAAGATAGTCACCTTCCAATAGCATGGCGTTGAAAACAGTTAGACACTCCTCTGCTCGAGCGTAGATTTCCTCTGTAATTGCCTGCCCTTGTTTTGTCCCTCGCAGAAACTCAACAATGGGGCTACTGCTTTTGCTCCATTGATTTTTGACTAGATGGTATAATCCTCCACCTATGCGACTGTTGGACACAAAAGAGTCAATAATAGCTGGGTACCTTGGACGAAGTTCTTCCACTACTTGCGAAGTCCAAGAATGTTGAAGAAATTGCTCAACGATGGCAGGTACAATTTGAATCCTATAGGGGCCTTCACCAAATACTAGCTGTCGGAGATCGTCATTGAGGAGGACTGTGACCAGCCAAGCGTCTCGTAGAGCTGAAGTGATGAGAGCGCGGTGCATGACGGGTAGCCCCTGCAAAGGCAGCAGAAGGTTGTTTCTGACAGATGATACTGATGAATAGATGCTTCTCTTGTTGTTTTTAGCGACGTCAATGAGATAGGGTAGTTTCGATGCTGCACGAGTTGGCCCAGGCGTCTGAGGGGCGCTGTGTGATGAGACAACTTTGACGTAGACATTTTGATCCAACTTTTTTAATTTGAGTAAAGCTTGAATTTCGAGGGATTCGGGGTCGGTCGCAAGTTTATCAGTTGGATCAATGTTGTAAACATGGAGAATGAGCCTGCGAGATCCGGCCGTCGTTGGAGGGTCTTGTTCATTACAGCTTGAAACAACAGAGGCAGGTAGCGCTGCTGGCGGGTTGACATGTAAAGGAAATTTATCAAAAACAATTCTAATGCCCTCAGGCACAGTGAACCATGATTTGGTAGCCATCTTTCACTTGTGTCGAAGAATGTCTTTCCGCGAATCACTGGGAGAAAATGGACTGAAATTTCCAGATGGAAGTTGAGCCCTTACCTTAATATCTGAACAAATCAAAACGAAGGCCCAACGGCTGGAGACGGCTACTCAGCTCTCAATCACCAAACTCACCATGCTCAGAATCGGCAGACAAGGTCCTCGGCTCTTGAGGACTCATTTGCTAGTAGCGCGACGCGCTTATTCGGCTTTGACGATCACTGATCCACTTATTATTTACGAAAACAAAATTGCTCGAGGCGAGCTGCTGCGAGATGAAGCGCAACATAGAGCTGCGATTGAGTATGTAGTACCTCCAAGTTATCTACGAGTCTCAATATTAACGAAGGTAGACTGCAAAAGTTATATATGAGGTTGAAGGACTATGATCCGCCTACCAACTTTAGGAAGAAGGTTAAGGATTTATCACTTGCTCTTGATGTAAGTTACCCAAATAAAGCTGATCCCGCTAACACTTTAGGCACATGAAGAGAAAGAGAGAAAGGCAAATGAGTTGGATCCCGAGGCTAACACCAAAGTCTGGTATAAAGCAAACGAAGAAAGCAGGGAACTTATTAAACAACTTTCGGATGAAGAAGAGCTGTTAAACTTCAACTCCCCACAAGGATTACTGGTACGACTCCCTAAAAACTGATTTGCAAAAGCGCTAACCTTTTAGCTTCATGGCGAAGTGTAAGCAAAACAACAAGGATCCAATGAACGAATTGTTATACTGACTTTACAGCGGCTGTGGTAAATCAATGCTCATGGACATGTTTGCAGATTCTTTACCACATGTATCTAAGAAGCGGTTACACTATAGCAACTTTATGTTAGGCATTTATGGACATATTCACCAGATTTCTGAACAGCGGCGGAAATCCGATATTGCTGGGTCCAAACTAAGACTGGAGAATGACTTCATCCTGTTGGAGTTAGCCGAGCGAATGATTGATCGCAATACTGTCCTCTTACTCGACGAGTTCATGCTTCCCGATATGTGAGTTATATCTTTTCATCTCTATATAAAAAGCTAATGGGTTAGTGCTGCTGCCAAGATCGTCCAGACACTTTTCGTATTTTTCTTCAAGCTAGGCGGTGTGCTTGTTGCTACGTCGAACAGATTACCTGAAGGTAAGTACCATTTACAACAAAGCAAACAAGAAGGTATGCTAATTGATAGAATTGTATTCCACGGACTTTAGAAAAGCACAGTTTGCAACATTCTTCAGAATTTTGCAAGCTAGATGTGTTTCGCACGATATGAGAAGTACCAATGATTATAGAGAAATCTTGTCCGATCCTGAAAACTCCGAACGTCTCCTTGTTAAGAGCGACGATGGTTCGTCCAACATATTTCCCAAGATCGACTATTACCATCTAAAAGAAGAAAATAAGGAGAGCGAAGATAAATGGGCGGCTGCTATTCAGGAACTAACTGGTTCCACCGACTTTTTTACAGAACAGTCTGATACCATCACAGTCTATGGCCGAAAGCTGCATGTCCCTTGGCAGCATAACGGAACTGCTTACTTTGACTTTGAGGATATTTGCGAAACTCCGCTCGCAGCTGCGGATTATATTTCAATTGCATCACGTTACCATACTATTATTGTTGATAACGTTCCTGCACTCAGCATTACTCAAAAGAACGAAGCACGGCGCCTTATCACCTTGCTAGATGCTTTATATGAGTGTAGATGTCGCCTTCTCATTAGAACTGATGCCAACCCAGAAGATTTATTTTTTGCTGATGTAAGAGACCGAATCAACGAGGAGGAAAGTCAGAGTCTCGACCAAGAAATGTTTTCTGAAGTGGCACAAGATCTCAGTCACCCATTCCGGCCAAATGTAGCCAGTTATGAGGGAAATGAGCGTGAAACAACATCCGAAAAACTACAGAAAATGGCCGAGAAGCAGTTGTTTGTACCTCACAATAACAACGATGAGTCCATGCTGTCTGCAGATAGCCCGTCTCAAGAAGACCCTAGTAATAAGTTTTTCCCACCTACACCTCCAGCGCAAGATTTTACAAAGGTATCTGCGTTTACTGGTGAGGACGAACGATTTGCATACAAACGCGCTGTATCCCGTCTCAAGGAGATGACCGGCTCTGCAAGGTGGTTCCAGGATGGCGAATGGATGCCTGTGGAAGACGCTGCAAGACCATGGGAAACTATTGACACAGACACAAGTAAAAATGTGCAAAGAATGGCCAAGGGAGGCATTGACTCACCTTTCCGCACGCGCAGTGACCGTCCGCCTGTATTTGACGCAAGCCACTTTTGGAGTATGGTTGAATGGGGGCCGGGCAAGCGACTAAAGGACGAGCATGCGGCCAAGTGGATTAAGGGCCATACCATTTACAAAATTAAGGGTTAATACATACGGCTATTTATGTATATACGCTAGATAACTTACAATTAAGATTTGGGGAACCTATATCTGTTAGCAATGGATAGGAGTAGTAGGACATTGTACTTACTTGAGTGTGTAGACCATCTCCACAACACGGTTGGCTGTTAGTTTCCGGCCACCAAAGTAGCGTCCGTTAAGACCAACTAAGGCACGCTCGCCCTGCTCAGGCGTTTCAAATTTCATGTACACCTCACCTTTTGAACTGGGGTCTACGTGGATATGCAGGAGTTTACCATAATCTTCCTCGCATTTGAGTTTAACATCCTCCTCAAGTTCTGCAATCCAGTTTTCACCAGAGCTAGATTCCCTGTTGAAGTTAGTAAAACATTGATTTAATGAAGGAATGCACTCACTCTTCTGCATCAAACATGTTCTGAACTACAATACAACGTGATGACTTGTGTGAAGTATTCTCATTTCGAACTGGATCTGCTTTCGTAATACCACTGCTTGCCGCAGGGTCCAGTTTATCTTCTGTACGCATCAGTTTTCGCATTAGGCTTTCTCTAGACACTTTGTTATAGGAAATTCCTGCAACGTCAGTATCGTCTAAACTTGAAGCGTTGCCACGAGCTCGGGTATTACTGCTTCCCACGCGGTCGATGGAAGGTGAGTTAGTATCAAACCCACTACCGGAGAAGGCTTGTGCTGGTGTGTTCGCCAGTGGCATGTTACGTTCAGATCCAAGACCAATTCGTATAGGGCGTCCGGCTAGCATAAAGCCATTCATACTCTGCAGTGCTTGTTCAGCAGCTGATTGCTCTTTAAATCTACAAAAAAAAGTTAGCATACAGATTCCTATTCGCATCGAGTGCACTTACTGAACAAAAGCATAACCCTTAGACTTGCCGGTTGGTTCGCGTTGGAGCGTGACGAACTCGATTTCTCCGAAAGGCTCGAAAATCTGTCGTAGCTCGTTTTCTGTGACTTGAAAATGAATATTACCAGCATAAATTCGTGATTCAACTGGGCCGGACTGAGCTGCAGAGCTTCCACTTGTAGTTGCTGAAGAACTACCTCGCCCGGCATGGGGCGGAAGAGTGCCATCAGCCAAGGCAGTAGCTGTAGCCGATTCTAGAGCAAGCCTATTTTTCTCAGCTTCAGTATGTTGAACAATGACAGGGATACCTAGTAGTCTTTCTCCTGTCATATCGATAGCCTTAAGTACGGATTCTTGGTCTCTAAACTCAATGTAAGCAACACCTTTGGATCGTCCACTATTCTTATCCTTCACAATAGAAGCATCACGAACAGGTCCTGCTTTTTCAAAAAATCTAATCAAATCTTTCGTACGCAGTCGGGCAGATAGTTGCTGAGCAAACACAGTGCGGCGGTCTCTATCATCATCATCAAGAACGGGAACAGGGGATTTGTATCTCACACTGCGACGATGGTCGGAACGCCTTGAGTCATAGCGATCATCGTAACGGTCATCATAGCGACTACGTCTGGAGTCTCTTTCTCGGCCTCCGTCGCGGGAGCGCCTGTCACGCTCGTCACTGCGTCGGCTGCTGCGGTGGGAGCTACGCTCACTATCACGAGACCGGGAACGCCTGTGTGAGGAGTGTCTGTAGTCGGAACGGTCACGGTCATAATCACGGCTTTCACGGGACCGGCGAGAGGACTCGCCACTTCGTCGAGAATCCTTAGAGTCAGAGCGATCACGCGAGTGATATGTATAAGGCGAACGTGGAGGAGAGTGCGTATCTGAGGTCATGATATTCCTAGAAACCAAATAACGATACTAATAATGTAAGTAAAATCAGTTAATATGTTAAAATAAAAATTCGATAGTGTTGGTACAACGCGAAAGTTGGAACAAGATTTTGGAAAATTCAGGAAGGGACTTCTACCCTAGCCCATAGCGTGTATTTTTTTCTTCAGCATTTTACGCGTTTTGAATTTCTTCTTCCTTCCATCCACGCATCAATTACTTGATCTATATATCTACAAGATGACTGCCGAAGAAGTTGAGAAGGTTGAAGCTCCCATAGTGGATGCTACAGCGACAAAGCGCAAGATTGAGGATGAAGAAAAAGCTGAGGAGGTCCCCACGACAACCGCTGAGGAGGAGAACCTAAATGATGAGGAACCCTCTAGCAAGAAGGCCAAGACTGAGACTGAAGGAGAGTCTGAACAATTAAGCGAACAGCCTGCTGCAGAATCGGCCGAGAAAGCTGCTGAAGAGGCTACCGAGGAGGCTACTGAGGCTCCTACTGAGGCACCAACTGAGGCACCTGCTGAGGAGTCCGCCGAGAGAGTCGCAGCGAAGAAGTCCAAGGGCAAGGGAAAAAGCAAAAAGATTGCCCAGCGCTACGCGTCTGAGCCTGAAGACGACGAGGATGACGACGAGGAAGAGGAGGACAAGGATTTCGACGAGAATGGAATTCCTGACGACGCTGAGGAGGATTCTCTGGAAGAGATTGACATGTCCAACATTATCCAGGGCAGACGCACGCGTGGAAAGGTGATTGACTACAAGAAAACTTTGGAAGATCTCAAGAAAGAGAATGCGAATGGAACGGGAGCGTCTATTCTGGATGACGACGACGAAGATGAAGATGATGGAAATTTCCAGGAAGCTTAAAAGCTTGCGTGGATTGAATTGAAATAGCCCATAACCCATATATTATTTATTGAAAACAGAGTCAAGAAACAAACAAAACACACAATACCACTTACTACCTACTCGGACATGAAACAGAAGATAAAAGAGAGAAACGCGCAAATATAATAATACAACGGAAAAATAAGATAGTCAGCATGACAAGGGGGCGTAACAGGGAATGACAAATTGTGCTAAAGTAGAACAGTAATCGTAAATGTGTTTAGCAGCACTGGTTGGTCTTGGAGGCCTTATCGTCGTCTGGTTGAGGAGTGAAGCTGATCGTCTGTCCTTGAGTTGGTCGGGCAGGGTTGAAATCAGCCTGCAGAGTCTGGTCGGAGTACATGCGGTAGATTTCGGTAAGAATATTTTGGAATGCGAGACCAACGTTTGTTGCATCAAGAGCCGAAGTTTCAATGAACAATAGGTTGTTTTCAGAAGCAAAGTTCTTAGCCTCTTCAGTAGGGATGGCGCGCAGATGCTTGAGATCACACTTGTTTCCTACAAGCATGATAACAATCTGAGGATCTGCATGCTCACGAAGTTCTGTGAGCCAACGTGAGACATTTTCGTAAGAGTCTCCTTTTGATATGTCGTACATGAGAAGGGCACCAACGGCACCTCGATAGTACGCAGAGGTGATGGCACGGTAGCGCTCCTGGCCAGCGGTATCCCAGATCTGGGCCTTGATGGTTTTTCCGTCCACATTTACAGTTCTCGTAGCAAACTCTACGCCGATTGTAGATTTCGAGTCCAGATTGAACTCATTTCTGGTGAATCTACCAAGGATATTGGATTTACCGACGCCGGAGTCGCCGATGAGGACCACTGGAAAAGGTTAGGACAAAAGGAAAGGCAGCTGCTGCAAGCAATGGACGGCTTACCTTTGAAAAGAAAATCATACTCGTCGCCCATGATGGAGTTGTAGTTGTGAGATTGCGGTGCGGAGGTGGTGCTGAAGGTTCTGTGGTGACGTGGGAGGGAAGTTTCTGAGGCGCTGCGCTGTCAGTTTGGAAACCCGTAAGCCAAACAAGAAAGGAGAGTGCGGTTAGGGTACGCGCAATCTTACTTCTGTCGTTAAACACAAGAGGGTTCAGGATACAAGTCCTATTTCCCAAGTCCTAACTGTGTTTTGCCTCTCAAATGCTCACCACCTCCGCCGCTGCCACCATTTCTCCCTCCACCGCATCACCACCGCCTTCTCCACATCCACTGAACCGCTTTGATCTGCAATCGTCACGTAATTACTAAGTGGCCTGGTTCCCGAATATTACCCTCACTATACAACCCACTTTTTTTTGCATCTACACACCTCCAAAATGTCAGCCTTTCTCTTGAATCGTATCAACAAAGTAAGCACAACCCTGCCGTGCCACTATAGGTTCCCCCCGTTTTTTTCCCCACGCCCTACTAACACCGAATATAGGAAACCAGCCGTTTAGTGTCTGATCCCGTTCCTGGTATCACCGCTGTTCCCCATGAAGACAATTTGCGCTACTTTGATGTGACCATTGACGGTCCGGCACAGAGCCCTTACGAGAGTGGTGTCTTCAAGTTAGAACTGTTCCTGCCCGAGGATTACCCCATGGGCGCCCCGAAGGTTCGCTTCCTTACCAAGATCTACCACCCAAACATTGACAGACTGGGTCGCATTTGCCTCGACGTCCTCAAGGATAACTGGTCCCCTGCTCAGCAGATTAGAACTATCCTGCTTTCCATCCAGGCCCTCCTGGGTGCCCCCAACCCCAATGATCCATTGGCAAACGATGTTGCCCAGCACTGGAAAGACGATGAGCCCAGTGCTATTCAGACTGCGAAGGAGTGGACTGCCAAGTATGCCTCCGCCAAATAAATGTTGGATTGGATGGTCTGATGATCCAATATTTTCCATAGAGTAGCCTGCAATTCCTTTTTTTATTATTTCATCGTTTTATACGTTTCATTGATGTCTGTATGTTTCTCTTCTCGTTGCCAATGTTCAATATTTGATTTCATTACCGTAAACGCAGTAGACACCTGAGGTTGGGCTGAAAACGCTGTTGATATACTCATGTCTTTTCCTTAAATGTGGATAGTAGGGATATTGCAACAGAAACGCCAGTTTGTTTCTTAATTACCATAGGATCATGGAGCAAGAAAGCTTCAGTAAACCTGTAGCCCCGTAGTAGTAGCTGCGAGTTCTTCAGTAACCATGTTTATCATAGAAACCTTGTTGGTTGGAAGTTCCAAAAAGTGCTAGTAGGATTGTTGACATATCGGTGTTTTCATTCAGTGTTTACAGATCTCGAGCACAGAATTGGGGTAGAAAACGGTATGAGAAGCGTAACGTTGTAGTGAGACCAACGGAAAGTGTGATTTGATTCTTGAATCAAAAACAACCATCGATATGAACCTTGCGCATTTTCCATTTATCCACTGTTGCAAAGTCAATAATTCGCTTGTTAGAATATTGAATTTCATTAAATTCGAGTGTTGCCATGAGTCGAAATTGTGCACAGCGGCGATATCGAGGCTTCATGGAATAAACCAGCTTGAACATCATCGCAACACTTGAAACAAGAACGCTTTGAGCTAGAACATGTTTGCATCAAACAAGAATGTACCGATTTATGTTTTACTTCATGTTTATATAGTTATTGCACCTCTACATGGTATTATCATTTTGCGACATACTTCATTCATGGACTGAAGTAGCCCTGTGTCACCAGTATATTCATTGCAGTGCTATCCACCAGTGTTGCCTAGCGATATTCGCGGAACTGAGGACTAAGGAATCTTTGAAAGGAACTTCGTCACGTAGGCGATGTCTTGTACTTCGTAACTGGAATCAAAAGCCAGAGAAGAATCACAAGATACTGCCATTCCTGATCCATCACCACCTTCTTTAGCTAAACCTTTTCTTCACAGCTAACTATGCTAACCCACTGACTAGACAGTCCTTCACTGTTTTCTTGCCATCGATGGTATTGCGAGATTTCCCATCCAGAACCGATACTTCAGCATTTGCAGTCGTTCCAGCCTGTTTCGAGCGCGAGTTTCCTCTTCTAGAACCGCGGATGAGTAACGTTCGAGATAGCTGGCCAACTATTGGCTGTAAATCACGTGGACCGCTCCCGAAGATCCATTTTTTTTTCCATCTCCAAATCTTCGGCCCTTGATTCCTTCCTTTTTTTTCTTTCTTTTACATTCTCCGCAAACACTATTTTTTATTGTTTGATCCCGCAGTCCAATAAATCAATCACACACAATGGCCAGATCTCGTGGAAGAAGCGCTCCCGCACCTGCCCGCTCCATGGGCCAAACCCGCCCTGCCTCGACAATGGCCGCTCCTCGCACCGCAGCTCCTCCTCCTCCTGCCCCCGCCGCCGCCGCTGCTCCTCCCGCTCATGCTCCCGTTGCTGCCGCCCCCCAGCAGCCCGGCATGTTTGCCCAGATGGCCACCACCGCTGCCGGTGTCGCTGTCGGCTCGGCCGTCGGCCACACCATTGGAGCTGGACTCACCTCGCTGTGGGGTGGCTCCTCTTCAGCTCCTGCTGAGGCTCCTGCCCAGGCTGCCGCTGCTCCTGCTGGTTCCACTCTCCAGCAGTCCGAGTCTGCCCGTGCCTGTGAGGTCGATGCCCGCAACTTCACCAGATGCCTCGACGAAAACAACGGCAACATGCAGATCTGCGACTGGTACCTCCAGCAGCTCAAGGCCTGCCAGCAGGCTTCTTCCCAGTACTAGACTTTTTGTAATTAATAAACATGCATTCTGTTAACAAGAGTAAATAAAATATTAAAATTATGAGAAAAAAAAATAACAGCAAATACTTATAACAATCGACAAGACAACAACAATCCTTCTACATGATAGTGCAGCCCTTCTTTTCTTCATCATCGTGGGCGCCCTTGGGCTTTGCGCTGAGAGCACAGCGTGCGGCCTCAGTAAAAGCCTCATTGACACCTCGGTTCTTCTTGGCAGAGCACTCCAAGTATCTCAAGGCGCCGACCTTCTTCGCAACGGCAAGGCCCTCTTCGTAGGAAATCAGTTTCTTCTGAGGGGCGCCGGGAGCCGTGGCAGCCTTGTCTTCGCCAGCAGGGCCTTCAGCCTCGCCTGCGGCGTCGTCTTCAGTCGATCGCAGATCGCACTTGAGGGCCACCAAAACCAGCTTAACGCCCTCACAGTGGTCCACGATTTCCGACACCCACTTGGTCTGGACGTTTTCTAGCGAGTCACGCGAGTCGACGGAGAAGCAGAGCATGATTGTGTGAGTGTCTGAATAGGAGAGCGATCTCAGACGGTCGAATTCTTCCTGGCCAGCAGTATCCCACAGCGAGAGCTGCATTGCCTGGCCGTCGACAAAGATGTCGTGTACATAGTTTTCAAAGACAGTTGGCTCGTACACTTGGGGGAAGTAGCCGCGAGTAAACACGTTCAGCAAGGACGTCTTTCCACACGCACCGTCTCCGAGAATGACGATTTTTCGTTCAACTAGTATAGTTAGCACAACGCGCTTTCCGGGCTCTATGAGCGACACTTACCAGCCTTGGGAGCGCCACCGCAGAGAGGCATTGTAGGTAATTATTCTTGTGGTTGAGATAGAAATTTGGACCCTGGATTTTAAGGAGGGGTGGAGTAGTGAAAAAAAAAGACAAGAGTAGGGAGTAAGGGGATGGAGGAAAATACAAAATAAAAAAAGAAACAGAGTCTGGAGATTAATGGTCTGACAGGCAACAACAATAAAAACAGAGTCGACGAAACGGGTATGGATAAGTACACACTCTGGCGTCCTGAGAATACGGGAAAGAAAGTTGTATGAGAAGTAGGAAAGTCAAGACAACAGCGGCCCCAAGAACCAGAAAATGTAAAGAAACAACAAAATGAAGTTGTGCACCTACTCCCCCTGCCCTGGTCACATGACATCTTGATACAAGCGACTGAACTGATATTCTAGACTCTCGTTTGTGAGCTAACATTACATTACTATCATCGGATACAAACTAGCGGATCTTAAAAGAAGGCCTGTGCTTAGGTCTGTGCTTAGGCCTCGAAAGTCAAAGAGGCGCCGAGCTTGTGGGCAGCCTGGTTGAGCTTCTGGGTGTCAAAGGAAGCACCGAGACCGAGACGAACGCCGGGGCGAAGGGCCTGAGAGTAGGCAAGGGAGGCAATAGCCTGGGAGTTGATCTTGGCCTTGACGAAAGCAGAGTCATCAAGCTGGTACTTGGTGCCAACCTCAAGACCGACACCCTGGCCAGCGGCAGAGTTGGAATCCCAAGTAGCCTTGGCACCAAGCTCGGTGGAGGGGTTGATCTTGTGGAAGTAGGAACCAGTGAAAACGCTCAGGTTAGAGGTTGAGGTGATGGCGGCAGTGTAGACACCAGCAGTGTAACCAAGAGCGAGGGAGTACTTGGTGACAAGACCGTTAGAAATGTCGTAGCCGAACTCTGAGCCGGCAAGGAAGCCACTCTGGCCGTAGGTGACATCACCAGTGAAGGTGGGGCCCTTGGCCTTGAGCAGGTCAAAGAAGGCACGGCCATGGAAGTAAGGCTGACGGAAGTGGAAGTTCAGCTTAGCGGACTTGGCGCCAGTCTCGGGGAAGAAAGAGGTGAACAGTTCACCCTTAAGACCGGGAGTGAAGGCATCAGCAAGCTCAATCTTGGTGTCGAGGACGTTGGCAGTGTTCCATCCCTGGGTGAGGGTGAGGCCAGTAGCCTTGTCGGCGTACTTTCCCTCAAGGGAAGCGGCGATGGAGCCGTCCTTCTGAGAAGACTTGCCCTTGACGGTGAAAGCGACACCGTTGGGGGCCTTGGACTTGATCTCGAGGTTGGCATTGGCCAGGTGGTAGTAGTCGCGAGACAACAAGTCGTTGGCGGGCTTGGCGATGTCAGAGAAGGCAGGGACGGACATTGTGAGGAATTGAGGGAATTGGTGGTGGTGGAGACGGAGATGAGAGAAGAGAAAGAAGAAAAAGGACCAACGAAAGTGCCTCTTCTCGCGATTTGTATTGGTATTTACGGGGTTAGGGCACTGCTTCCGAGAACTCTAGACCTTCGCGGGTGGGGATGGAGGGGAATAAAGTTGTGCTGAGCGATGCCGTTTTCATTGGTCCACGCGCGCGCGCGCGCCGAGGCTGGGAAAAGCCTTGCGCCTTGTGACTTAAGACAATGCTTAGTCACGTGGTTTACTGCCCTAGCCCACGCGTATATTGAAAACGAGGGAGCACGCATAGAAGGCAAACACATGAAATTTCAATTTATCATTTCTCACACGCGTTTTGATTTACTTCTCTATTGCTCAACCTCTCGTCTTCCCTCAGTATATATATACAATGTCCTCCTTTTTATATTCGTCACCTCCGCCACCATCCTCGCCACCTCATGCTGGCTTTTCGTTCAATTCAAGCCCATACAAAGCTCAACCCATTTGCTCGTCAGCCGCCAGACCACCTCGTCATGCTTCCCTGGTGACGCGGCCAATGTCTTCCCCCACAAAGGCGCGCGAGCAGCGGCGCCAGGCTTACCGGGATCACATGCGCCAAGTGCGCGAGGCGTGTGCCCTGAAGGCACGAGGCGGCGACGAAAGAATCGTGTCGGATCTACTCAGAGCAGAGCACAAGCAGTGGATGGAGGCGCTGCAAAAGGAAGGCGCGCAGTATGTTCCGACGCGCGAAGAAGAAGAGGAAATGCTGCAAGAAGCCCAGAGAGATGCTGAGTCCAAGCTACTACGTGGGACACCGGCGCTGGCGCCCCCGGACCAGAATGAAAGGCTGCTGGAGGAGTATCTGGAGGCAGAGGCCATGCAGGCAATGGAGGTGGAAAGAGAAATGGAACTATATCTAAATCAACAGTTTCAACACCTTCAAGACGGCGATACTCCCATGGAAGAGTGAAACTATTTATTTTGAACCCAAGCATTTTCTACTAGCATTCGCGTTGACTCGATCCGCATATACTAATTTTCATAGCATAATATTTACATTCTGTTTTCTTTACGGTGGCGAACCGCTGCGTAGTAAGATATTCGTTAATTGTTGCTAACGTTTGGTTTCAATAAACTAACGCGTACACAAACACAGAGCCTAATTACATGCAATCCTTTATGAGCACTACAGCCGTGTTGGAAGTCAAGGTTGGGACGTCCATCAAAGAACTCAAATGAAATCGGTAGGCCGATAAAGGCGAGCGTGCGATTAACTTTTGTGTTACACTTTCCTGCTTAACAGATGGCGAGAAAGCAGCTAAAAAATCAAACAAAATATATTGCAACACCTAATAAAAAAACAACCATTAAAACTCTAATAACTACATACACATATCATTTAATCTCAGTACTGCGTGTACTGCTCAGAAAACTCTTCGCCTTCGAAAATGGCTGGAGTGCCGCTGCCGGTTGTCGGATTATAGTACCGTGCTCGTGCGACAGGTGCACTTGGATAGGCCTGAGCAGGGTCCGTTGCAAAAGACGGAGTGCCAAATTCAGCTAGATACGGCTGTTGCTCTTGATGGCGTGGATACGTTTGGTCAGGATTGCTTGAGTAGGACGCGTCCTGGGCGTAGTCTGTGGTGTCGTAGTCAGGTGCGTCCTCACTGTCGTCGTCTTCGTCGTTTGTGGTCCCGGTGCCACTTTTATTCAAGAGGCCCTCTGCCTCCATTCGTTTTCTTTGCTGGAGTTTCCGCATCATGCGCCGCCTGTCGGCCATCTCTTCCTGTCTGGCGTTGATCTGGTTGCGGTACTTTGCCAGATAGATCTTGAGCACCTCGCCGTAGTTTTCAAAGCCCAGCGACGTTAGGGCGTACAGCACGTCTTCGCCGTTGACTGTTTTCCGGCGCTCCGCGTTGCACTTTTCAATCGCCTCGCTGGTGATGAACGACACAAACTCGGACACGCATTCCTGCATACATTCTTTGGCGTCCTTGCTGATTTTCGCTGTGGATGGAAGGCCGTTCTTCATGATGCGGCACACATTTGCAATTGGGAGCCATTTGTCCTGCTCGCGCAGTTCGTAATTGCCCATAACATCTGGGGTCACTGACGCCGGCGAGTCCGTCATCGTGGGAGGTGAGTTCGTCACTATAACTGCTGGGGATGAACCGGAAAGGAAGTGAAATAAATTATAGAAGAAAAGGATGGAGAAAAAGAGGTCGTATTAGTAAAAAATAAAAAATAAAAATAATATAATGAAGAGTACTATGCTTGATGCTCAGAGGTGACCCTAGGTATGCCTGACCAATCACATGAGAAGGCCGTGTCCGAAAACGGAAGAATGTCAAGATTAATCAGATTTGAAAAAATATTTTAGCCTAATAAAGTATATCAGATGGATCAGATATTTGTGTATGCCTGAACGTTGGAATTTGTCGACCGAACTTATTATTGCCTTGGCGAAAGGCAGAGTGGGTTCAAGGGTGAGGTTAAAGTTTCATTCAAGTGAAACAGGTGCCCTGAGGTTTGCGAAAGGACTTCTTACTTCCACAAGGGGCTAGAGACTAGTTGTATTCAATGGTTTTGATCAGTGTGTATTGTATTTCAGGAACTGATTACTTTGTTGGCGCTTTTCATGTTGCCACCCTGGAAAGATCCATGTAGGTAGATCTGTTGTGGGAGGTATGTATATTATGGGGAAGTCACCGGGCCCTTTCTGTGATTCGCCTGGTTGCTGGTGGCACTAGCGATCTGAACATTGAATGGAATTTTCACTTGCGACTGCAGTTGGAAACGTTTCTTAAGCAGATCTCGAGTTCAGAGTCATTAACCAATTCTAATGACGCACACGTAACTGCGCACCAGCTGGCTACTGAACTTTAACATGAGCTCGATAACAAGGAAAAAATTCCACGAAAACAAAAGGCCCGTCTCTGTATTCTTTCCTGCAAGATAGAATTGGTCTGCTCTTGCCAACAACTTGCACACAACGGTCAAAGGCAGCCCTCGTAACACGCGCACTTGCGGCAAGCAAAGAAAGCACAAGCGTGCACAAACTTCAAGTTTTTTTCAAGGGGCCTTTAAATACACATGAAGGACATTAATTGAAGCACCATAGGACCAGTAAGCAGATATTGAGCCACTGGCAAACATCGAAATGGTATATTTTTTTCAGTAGTTCTAATAACTTGAACCTTCGAGTCATGTGCCCGCCAAAGATCGTGATCAGCCTCAGACTCAGGCTTGATTGCCAGCTGTGGTTCAAGTTCAAGTTCCAAAGCTTGTTTCTTGCGTGAATTCAAAAACAAAACGCTAATAAGGAGCAATTACATGGTGTAGTACTGCCCATAGTCCATGGGCAAATTTATAGTTTGCGCTTGAGCCCAGAAAAAAATAAAAGACCTACATGTGCTCTGCATCGTTAACTCAACGTTTCGAATCCATGTTTTCTTTACATGGCATATAGTATGCCATTAGCTAGAACGTATTTGGAGGGCACACTGTATATATGGCGCCAAATGAGTGCGTACAGTCAGATAACTGATCAAGGGCGCCGGCCAACAGCGCTGTCACAGTAGGCCTTTGAAATGTTTGAAATTTTCGATGGGCCAAGAGAACCGAGCGCAATGGCGCATGCGTCGAACACAGACTGCTGTCTCCGTAGTGACCAGTGCCGCTGTGCACTCAGTCCAGGCGCTGGGGCGCTGGCACTGCCGCAGCCACCGGGACTGTGCCAGAGCCAGCGCCAGCGCGCCAGCCTAGGACTAGGTACATGTATGTAGCGTGTCTCGTGCGCACTTTCATTTTCGTACTGTACGCGTGATATATCCAAAGCGCCCTGAAGCTCTAGAAATTTTAGAATTAACACTGAAGCTACTACATGAGAACAAAATTGAAAATTGAAAAGTTATGAAAATAATAATAAAACTGCTGTAACTTATTACTAGCTAGTAAGCAGCACACAAGTGCTTGATTGAACTCGATCGGCTGCCGTATACGCGCGGTGGCCAGTGGTCAGAAATCGAAATCAAGGCGGCATTAGAGCTCACCAATTCCAGGGCCGATCATCCCAGCCAAGGCCCTGGCCCGGCCGATTGTTTGGAAAGTGTGTCTCGCGACTGCCTCTGGCACACTGACGCCCAATTCACAGCCATCACAGTGTGTGCTGCGCCTATGCGGATGTCAAGCCGGCCGATAAAATTCAAGTTGAACCCAAAGACGAAGACGAGGTGCACGAGCCTGAACGCTCTCCATACATGTTCCAGCGTGACGATATGATCACAAGCTGTAGCTACATGGTTTAAGATGGACTCTGTCTAGAACCCGACATTCATACATGTGTTCCAATCATGGTCGATGATCAGAGTTTGCTACTCGTGTGCTCCACTTGCGTAGTTACGTGTTGTGTGCGCGTTATAACTGCAGTGTATACTCTATTTTTGACTTTTTCACAAAAATGCCGGCCAAGGCAGTAGCACTATAGCAAAAACGTTTGAACTTCAAGTTCAACAGTGCTATTGAAGTTGGCAAAAAACCGAAAGTCTAAATTAATCGAGAGTCGATCGACTCAATGGGAGTGGCAGCTGCCACTGTGCATGCCAGTGCTCCAACGTTGCAACTTGACGTTCAAGTTGAAGTTAGTAGTACATGCGTTCACTCAAAAGAGTGTGGAGATCCGGACGCGCCATTACTACATAAGAAGTCCGAGTCTTGTCACGGTTAATTTCTTAGAATGTTCTTCGTTCAAGTTCTCCAGGATACAATGCTAGTAGAAGTTTCGAAGATTTTTCGAAAATCATTGCAAGCCCTAGTTGAAAGTCAAGTCGGGATTATGCACTGACCGTGGTATCCCGCGGTGCCATGGCATTTAAAGTTAGCCGAGTGAAAAACCAATTTGAAGTTCAGCCGTAATGGCAGCAACAGTTTGCAATGAATACGAAAGCCTAAAAATTCAGCAGAAAGCATACTTCTTACGCCTACAAATTCAACTTCACGAAACCTCGCACATGGCCGGAATTCACACAAAGTAACATTAACCGCAACAAAAAAAAAAGTCCAAAAAAAAAAAAGAATCTATCAAATAAATAAGTACAGCGACATCGGTGAAAACCAACAAAATGTATGAAAAAGAGTGAATGAAACGTTTGAACCAAAAAAAAGGAAAAGAAAACTTGCTGCAGTAGCAATGCAACGTTATTGCACGCGCGGAGGAGACAGATGGGCGGCGCGTTACACCTCGAGGTCTTTTTTTTCAATTTGCACAAATTCGAACCAAGAAAATTTAAACAAAAGCAAACGAACGAAAACAGCAACTAAGCCCAGGAAGTTAATTTGCAACATGGAACATGAGAAGAAAGAAAAAAAAATATAGTGATTGCAATACTAAAAAGCAATGTAACGTTCGTCATGCTCAGAAGCTAGCTCCATCGTCTTCTCGACGTGAAATAGAAAATAAAGGAAAGACATTCCGTTTGCACCCATGGATTACAGTATAGTGGAGGAATACGTACAATGATGCAAGTCAAACAAGTGCAGTACCTGTCAACAGCATTCAAGGTATTCTCCAAAAAAAAGCCTTGGGGGAACAAATAACCGGCCAAAAAAAGGGAATCAAAAACATCAAGTGATCGGAGAAGAAAAGAAATAGGACAATGCAACACGAAACCAATAAAAAAAAGCGTCATAAAAATTTTCATAATTCATCAGGAAAAGAGTGGGAATGCAGTCAGTGCTAGGCGCTGACAGTAGTGCACTGGCTTCGCTCATCGTCAAGGCTGTCTTCTATAGCAGGAAATGAAATGTAGATACTCTCTGGAGGTCCACGACGGGCAGACTTGTCGCTTTCTGCTACCGTGTCTCCTGCGGCATATTCCTTTTCTGAAGATGAGACGCGGACATTTTCTGCTGACATGCTTTGACGCTGGCGCTGCCGTTTGCCAACATTAGCGGCAATTCCAATAAACGGGACGCCTAAGCTGCTCATGCTCAGGCTGCGTTTAGTCCAATTTGAGCCAAGCTCGCCTGAGGTTGTATTGGTGTCGCTGGTAGATTCTACAGCAGCAGTATTGATGGATATTAGGTTGAGATAGCCTCTAAAGGAGAGATCGGGAGAAGCCCACTCAGGTGTGGCAAGGTGTGTTGTAGAGGTTGGAGAACATGGGCTAGCTGGCCCTTTATCTGATGGAGCAGTGTGAGCCGGGGATGATATGCATAGGTTGAGAGAGGGCTCGAGCGGTGGTGTTGGGAGGGGAATTGCGTATTGCGCGTTCGATGGAGGAGATTTTTGCGCGTTGAGTATAGGGGTTGGGGATGCGGGTGATGCTTGTTTTTGTATTGAGGAATAGGAGGGCATTGGGAGAGGATCAATGCGAGCTTTATCGCTGGTAACTGAGAAGGGGGATGATGGGTGGGTATCAGCGGAGAAGACAGGATTCCAAAGCCAAGAGACTTGAGATGTCCTGGGAGTGGGTTCAATTGAGAGAGGATTGATTGTGTGAGAGAAAGAGATGGAGCAGGGATGAAGTGAAAGGGGGGACGGAGGAGGGAATATAAGGGAATATATAGGATTATTTATCATTACAGATGTGGTGTTGTGTGTGTGTGCCCTGTAGGGTTCACTGGGCATTATTGGGAGCTGCAGGGAACTATGGGAGCATTTTTATTATTATGGGGGTGCCCAGGGGGGTGGAGGGCCTAGAGCTCAGCGCTGATGGCACTTGAGTACATAGTACTAGTATTGATAGTAGTAGTAGCTGCACTGTGTGTGTTTTGAACTTGGGTAACTCGAGTAACTTGAGTACAAGACACGAGTACCCAGTGTGTTGTGTGTGTGTACAGCTGCTACTATATGTAGTGTGGAAAAGTGAACAAAAAGTAGCGTGGTCCACTGTGCAAGAAGCGAAACAGTCGGCAGCCTTGAGCTCTGTGGCTGCTACTGTGGCTGCTACTGTGGCTACCGCTGTAACTGTGTGGATTGGGCGTCGTAGAGAAGTACAGTATAAAAGAACTGTGTACTCGTAGTAAAGTGTTGGGGGTGCCTCAAGTACTCCAAGTGGAGGACGCCTTTAGAGCCTTTGAAGCCTTTGAAGCCTTTCAGTGTTTTCTCTTGAGGCTCAAACCAACACACAGTTGAACTCCGGAGCCAGCCGATATCAGTCATTAATTATAATTTAATGAGAGAGTGTATATAGTAGTATAACTTAAATAAAAAGCTTCCAACTTGTTTTCTTATTTGGTATCCACGCAACGTTAATGCCACTCATCTATTGAAGAGTCTTGCTTTATACGCACACACACGCTTTTGCCTCGTGTTTTGAATCCCTTCAAAAACGCCTAGTAGTCTTCAAATGAGCCTTTAAGATTGTATGAACAGCCTTCAGTCTTCATTGTTTTATTATTACCTTGTACTAGTAGTTTGTTCGCTTGGTTGCTTTGTTTTGTTTGTTTGTTTGTTTTTGTGGATCCAAATTGTGAGTGACACATGTGTAGAATCACAAGCATTTGAGCGCTCTGAATTCATATAATCAAAATCCATCCATGAATGAATGATATTTTGAGGCCTGAACAAATTGTGAAACGCACGCGTACGACGTCGGCGCCGAGCCCTTGAAATTGCGCCTTGCAGGGCCCGCGCCCCAGCTAAACGCCCAAAAAGGGAAAATTACACGCACCGCCCAAGAGAGAAAAATAAAAGAGCACGTGCTATAAACTCTGGTTAAAAGCGCATATGTAAGCACAACTAGAGGAGATTATTCAGCTCGTATTTCTAGGTGCCATGCATGGACCACACAAGCTTGAAAACTACTATAATCCCGATATCTACAGGGATACAAGACGAACAGAGGTCTCTTAACAAGTACCATTGATAATCAAAAACTAGTCCGTGAAGTACTATAGCCTGGGCTCAATACTAGAAAACAAAAGGACTGGGATACACAAAAAGTGTCTTGCAGAGAAATGTAAAGGCGGAAATAACATCATGATTTTGCCTCTCAATGTTGAAGTTCGCATTGATAGCCTGATGAATCAGTTTATCATTCCGTTCAAAGTGATACACACTACCAAATGTGCATAACGATATAAACACACAGTAAGACATGAATCAATACTTGTCTGATAATCCAATACAAATGTTTCGCGTCTGTTAAAACGTGCAATCCATCAATTCTCATTCTGGTATTGAGATCTCCACCATCCATTCATTCAGCCATTCTTTCTCGTTAATAGTAGCGTATAGCACATTCTTTAGCCATCTGTAAAAAAGACAAACAAGAAAAAAACAATGGATTCATACAATATTTACACATTTTAAAAAAACAACACACAAATAAACAAACATAACAAGACACTTTTTTTTTTACCTTTCTTTGGATTACTTTCGCAAAGACGACATGGGTGTCTCACCAGATGCGAGCTTGAGGAAAAAGTTCTTGAGCTCTGGCGAGTAAGACTTGTTGTTGTTCAACACAGGAATAATCGATTCTTGGCCACGAGCATCAGTTGCCTCTGGAATCTTGAAGCCGTCAAGGGTACCCTTGCAAGTAGAGTTGACAAGAGCCTTGAGCTCGGCTTCAGTGTACTTGCCAGGCTGTGGGACACGCTGAATGGCACGCAGGATTCGAGATTCGGCAGAGTATCCCAGACCAGGAACATATGGCGAAATGGTGCTGGTGGTTAGGGCGGGCACACTGATGGTAGAGCCCTGTGTGGCAATGCGACGAGAGACGGCAAGCATGGCTTGCTCGGGGGTGAGTTTGACAGTAACACGGCGACGCTCTTGGTCCTTGGCGCTGGCGTTCTTGCGCTGGACACGAGGAGATCCCTTCTTGCCGCCAAATCTGGGGGCTGCACTACGACCGTTGTTATTGTTATTGGCAAATCGTTGCTGACCAGGGTTACGCTGACCTTGTTTTCGTGGGCCGCGACTCGCAGAAGCAGTGCGTCGGGAGTTATTGTCGAATAGGACGCCACCGTTGGGAGAAACATGCAGATCAAGTTTTTCGCTTGATGAATCGGTGAGCGCAGAGTCGATTTCCATGTTATCGTAACGCTTCAAGTTCTTGGTAGGCTTAGCGGGGCCAGAAGTCTCCGCAGTGTATGCATTCCTGGGTCCGGAACCATGCTGTCTAGGCTGTCTAGGCGTGAAAGGTCTTGTCTTGTCGCCATTGTTTGCAGGTCTATTCTTTCCATCCTTGTTGAAAGGACGGCCACCAGCAGAGGCTCCGGAAGCTCTTCTGGCAGAAGCAGACGCAGAAGCACTTGCATTTCTTGCAGCAGCAGACTTTCGGGGTTCGCCAGCAGGGCGCTTTAGCTTAAAGTTGAGACCTGTTCTCTTGTCCTCTCCCTTCTTGGCCTGGGCGGCATGGAGGGCATCGATCCTGCCAATAAACGAAGACACGTCAAATTTGGCCGCAGCGGGCGCCTCAGTCGAGTAGCACGCAACCTGTCTGGTAGCGACACGAGAGACGGCGTTGGCAGTGAGCTTAGCAAAGATGGCAGACATGGTGAGAAATCTAATTAGTCGAGCTCGGGTGAAGGGCCTCTTGTGATCTTTGTTGTAGACCTGGATGAGACGAGAAAAAGGTGATAGGGAAAATGTTTTTATCCTGGAAATTTTCAAATGGCGTGTGGTGATTGGCCCCCATGGGTTGGGCTTGGGTAGGGTTTTGATTGATCCCGGGTGATGACAGAGTTTTGTGTGATGTGTTATGTAAATACTGACTAACCTTAGCGAGATTCTCCGAGCACTGCAGTGGTTTATCATACACGTGATATATGTCTTACGACTTGAGCCACATGTATGTGCAGCTCATAGTTCGCTGTTATTATGCGCTTGGTTGTTTGAGGGCGAACGGCTGGCGATTCCTCAGAATTCATGAAAAACAAGGTGAACTCACGACACTCGGACATTAATTCAACGACTCCCCAGCGTCCAGGTGCTCAGCAGCATGAAGTATTGGTGCCAGATTTTGATATTTCATTTTATTTCCTCTTTGTCAATTTCTTTCGTTCCGCATCAGCAGCTGAAATTTATGAGCATTTCAAATTGCAATGGAATAGACGTGGCAGTCAGGGTAAGTTATGGCAGTACGGGGGGAAAGGATAGTGTGTATCCAGCAAGGGCGCAGTCTGGCCAGGCACCACAAGTAGATGTAAACAACATCACTGGTATTTTTCACACCATCCCATCCAAACACTGAGACCTGCATCCCCCAAGAATAATGGCCTCGCTAGACCAGCCTTCTGACACCAAAGGTATGTTGCTTTGACACTCAATGGCCGCCTTACTAACTCTGCAGAATCTTTGGAGAGCAATATTCTACGCCTCAAACTTATCCAGGCGTTCAAATCAGCCCCTAAAGACCAGGTTCTGGAACTAATTGAGGAGAATGCTCAACACATTAAGCTAGATCCTCACGATGTCTTACTCTCTACAGACCTCCATGTTTTACATATCGCGGTTCAAGCAGCTCCCGTTGACTTGATCCGTGCCATTCTGCACAAATTCAGAGGAGCCCCAGCCTTCGACATCAATTCTGTTGAGCCCATAAAGGGAGACACCCCTTTGCATGTGGCAGCGAGATGTGGCCGTTCGGATGTGGTTATGTATCTTCTATCGCTTGAAGATATTAATGATACTGTATCTAACTTTGCTGGTAAACAACCCGTCGAAGTGGCAAGAACTTCAGAATTGGCCGAAGCAATGCAGGTTGTCCGTGCACAGTACGTTGAAAAAGTTGCCATACTGATGAAACAGCAATTCGCCAACAACGATATCGCTGCTCTTGAAGAACTCTTGTCTGTCCCTCGTGCCGCAACCTTACTTGATATTAACGGGCAGGATCCAGATACTGGATCCACTGTGCTCCATGACTTTGTAAGAGAACGCAACATTCCCATGATTGAATTCATTTTGTCTCATGGAGGTGACCCATTCAGACGCAATTCCAAGGGAGTTCTTCCCATAGATGCTACAAAGGATGAAACTGTGCGGCGACTACTTAAACAAGCCACAAAGGCTCAAACTGTTGTGATCCAGACACCCGGGTCTGCTCAAATCTCTCTAGGAGGCCCCACTGTTAGTACCAAGATTCCTGCTGGCGATCCCGCAACATACTACCCCAACACTGACGATGAGCTCCCGCATCTTTCGGGACCCGCCCCAAGCATGAAGGGATTTCTCAAAAAGTGGACAAATTTTACGGGTGGTTACAAACTCCGCTGGTTTGTCCTGGAAAATGGAGTCTTGAGCTACTACAAGAAACAAGGCGATATCGAGAGTGCTTGCCGGGGTTCGATTAATATGAAGCAGGCAAGGCTGCACCTGGATTCTACAGAAAAGCTTCAGTTTGAAGTTTTATCAAGAGACTCTGCCAAGTTTCATCTCAAGTCTAATCATCCTGTGGAAACCAGCAGATGGGTTTGGGCCCTTACCAATGCTATTCAATATGCCAAAGACCAAGAAAAATACAAATCCGCACAATCACAAAAGGCGACGCCAAACCGGTTACCCGCGTCTGGTTCTCGGCCATACAACCTCCCTAGCAATTCCGCGACAGTTGACTCTCTCAATCCCAATGGAAACTCGCTTCACCTTCACCGTCAGTTGACTACTCGCTCAGCTTCGACTCATGCTTCTAATTCGGCGCGAACTGGCAAAGACGAAGAGATACCTGTGAACAGTGCTAATGTTGCCAAACTTGTTTCTTTGAACAATAATGAAAACTCACGGGAAAACTACCAGTCCGAGTACGAAGAAGACGATGATGATGAATCCATAAAGGAAGCTCCGCATGCCGACGAAATATCATCCTGTTCCGACTCCATTAGAATTGGCCTCACTAGCGTTGAGAGCACTATCAAATCTCTTCGTGCATCCTGCGAAAAAGATGAGCTTTCTCAGCAAGATTTGCAAAAAGGTCTGGTTGCCTTGGATCAAGCCATGGGTATGATCAACACTCTAATGCAGCAGTTCACAGGGCAGGTCACTGAGCGTGAAGCATATTTCACGCGGAAGATTGAGCGTGACGCAGAGCTTCAAGGTCTTTGGAGCACAACAATTCGCGACATGGAGCTTGAGAAGGAAAAAATCGAAGAAAATCTATACCGCGCCCGGCAGCAGCGAAAGCAGGCTAGCAAGGCGCTGCGAGAAGCAACGGGATCTCCGATTGCGACCACGAGGAGAGAAAGCGGGGTTCATCCTACGGCTGCTGCTATTCCTGGAGTAGTAGTGAGTGACGTTGCTGAAAAACTGTCAGGGCTCGAACTCGACAGCGATGAAAGCTCAGAGGACGACGAGTTCTTTGATGCCTTTGGTGTTGAAAATGACCAAGAAGATGAGGATAAATTGGGAGAAGGGGCAAAGGAAGAAGGCAATGCACCAGATACCGGTGTTGGCATGTCTGTGAAACAAAGGGATATCGAAGAATTGGACGAACACGAGAACAAGTTGCTGCATGAAGATCCAGAGTCGTTGACAGATGCTCAGAGACAGATTTTGCAGACCATGCTAAAGGACAACTCGTTCGCTGGATACGAGGATGGTCCTAGAAAAAAGCTGACTTTAGATGATGACAATCGACCCAAGATCAGTCTGTGGGGAGTTTTGAAGAACCTTATCGGTAAGGACATGACAAAAATGACATTGCCTGTGTCTTTTAATGAATGCA
This sequence comes from Geotrichum fermentans, assembly GCA_030564905.1. Lineage (NCBI taxonomy): Eukaryota > Fungi > Ascomycota > Dipodascomycetes > Dipodascales > Dipodascaceae > Geotrichum > Geotrichum fermentans. Next base: position 134,485 of record JAJMAG010000021.1, on the reverse strand, counting down.
CGAACTTACTGCAGCGTTCTGCAGAGGATATGGAGTATACTGATCTACTTGACAAGGCCGCTGCATGCCTCGATGACCCCGCCGAAAGAATGGTTTACGTCGCTGCGTATGCTGCGAGCTCTTACTCGTCTACGACGAACCGAATTGCAAAGCCTTTCAATCCTTTGTTGGGTGAGACTTATGAATACTGCCGTCCCGACAAGGGATACCGTATGTTTTCAGAGCAGGTCAGTCATCACCCTCCTGTTGGTGCGCTGATTGCGCAGTCTCCTCGATGGGAGTTCTATGGTGACAGTAACGTCAAGAGCAAGTTTTACGGCCGAAGCTTTGATATTAATCCTACAGGACTTTGGTATTTGACTGTTCGCCCTAACAAGGGGGCGGATGTTGAGGAAGAATTGTACACGTTCCGAAAAGTGACTTCGTCTGTGATTGGAATCATTACGGGATCCCCCGCAGTTGACAATTATGGAGATATGGAGATTACCAATCATACTCTGGGATACAAGTGCATTCTCAAGTTTAAGGCGCGCGGCTGGCGTGGCACCAATGCATATGAGCTCAAGGGTACTGTTGTGAACAGTGCTGGCGTTCCACAGTGGCTCGTTGGAGGGCACTGGAACGATAAGATCTATGCTAAGAAGCTGACACATAATGCTCCAGTTCCCATTTCGAATGGGGCGCCAGAAAGTGGAGATGGGTCTTTAGGCGAGGGATCTTTAGGCGACAATTTAGGCAGTCCAAGCCTCAGCGGCAGCAGCATGCACAGTAACACCAACAACCACATTTTGATATGGAAGGTACATGATCGCCCACCCGCGCCTTTCAACCTGACCCCTTTTGCCGTAACCCTCAATGCTCTGCCTGAACGACTCAAGGAGTGGATCGCGCCCACCGACACGCGATTCCGCCCTGACCAGCGGGCCATGGAAGAAGGCCTCTACGACGAAGCTGCAACGGAAAAGAACCGCGTCGAGGTCAAGCAGCGTGCCGCAAGACGAGAGCGCGAAAAGAGCGGCGAGCCTTACAACCCGCGATACTTTGAGCGAAAAGTCCATCCTGTGTCGCGCCAAGAGTACTGGAATTATATTGGAAACTACTGGCCTCTACGATCCGAGAAGGCGCTTGCTGATAAAGGTGACATTTTTTAGTGTAAACAAGTTAAGTAACTAAGCGATAAATGATATAAAAGTAATTTTTGGAAATGAGAGTGTAATTCGAATCAGACTTGTAGCTATTCCTTCACTGAAATTGGTTCCATAGTGGCATGGCCTATGGAACATTTCAGTAAAAAGCATTGCATACAAATAAGAGCGCTTGAAGAGATGGAATGGACAAATAATGGGACAACAACAAGCCTGCAAAATGAAGTTTTCGATTTCATCAACTTGAATACATAGCCAAGGAGCCAACGTTGAGGTATACATACTCGTCTACGGGATCCTTAACTGCCAAACCCTTTGCGCAGGGTGAATTTTCTAGGTTATATCCACTGGCAATCCCCACATTCATCATATACATTGAGTGATAGCAGTACAAGAAGAAGAAGCCCTTGAGTGGCTTAACAAACAGAGCTTCCATTCATATCCATCGAATGAAAAGCCGTCATTTTGACTTAACCACATTGTTAACCACTTTGACAACACTCCGTGGTATCCTCTGTTTTAAGCACCAAAATAAGCAAATTCTAATTGCCGTTTAAGGAAATATATTTCCAGTCCCTTTACCCATTCTTATCCATCCAATCACAGATAGCTTACAAGCTCATATTGTGTGCAGCTTATGTAACAATAACGGTTTCTCCTAAGTGCACGTATCATAATTCTCCGTTCAAAAAGTGATGCCATTCATACACACTGTGCACACTCCACACATCAACTCAGCGCTCGAGAGAGCCGTGTGTCGCCCCATGCGGTCTGAGATTTATTCCGGGTGATAAGATCTACTATTACCACAAACGTCATACATAAACCGGGGAACAAGGCTAGCTAATGATGAATTTTTCATCCATGCTAAAGTCCAAGGCTTTTCCACCAGAACTTGAAGGCTCTGTGTTTTCCATATCATCTTGGCGTTCGCTGATTTCTTGTCGGCTTCTTTCGGTCCAGCCGGTCGCCACTGCGCAATGTCATTGGCGAGTGCGTCACTTATCGATAGCCAGCTGTTGCTTGAAGGCTTGGCAAAAATAAAATTTAAGGCTGTGAAAAAAAAAGATGGAAGCATAGTAGCACACTTGCTTAACCAACTCTAAACCATATGCCACTGTGCTCAAACGCCTTTTTCAGACTGCTTAACCACACTCAAAACCCAAAATTTACAAACATAGAATTACAAACACAAGAGAAGCTCGCTGTTGAAATCTTCAGTCGTCTCACGTTTTTTTTATTTTTATTTTTATTTATTCATTTCGTTTACTGCGTAGATCATCTATCCGCAAGATATAAAGTCTGGCTCATCTCTCTCGGTTCTTGTCCCTTTTTTTTCCTTTCTTACTTCTCTTTATTTTTTTCCGTTATTTCCCATACTCGATTGGATTAACTTTTAATCGCTTCAAAGTTTTGTTCGAACTTATATACATAACAAATGCATCCCTACTTCCAAAAGAGGGCAGCCGCTAAGGTGATATCGCTGGTATCTCGCCAGGACGAGGCCGAGGTCATTGCCAGAGGCCAAAATTACAACACAGGCGACATCGCATACGTCGCTGTCTCGGCGTGTATGGTGCTTATTATGGTCCCGGGACTCGGGTTCCTCTATTCAGGTCTAGCGCGACGCAAGTCGGCACTGTCCATGATATGGGCTACACTCATGGCCGGCTGTGTTGCGCTGCTCCAGTGGTACTTTTGGGGCTACACCTTAACGTTTTCGGGAACTGCGACGAATGGTTATATCGGCAACTTGGATAGCTTTGGACTGAGGAACGTGTTATGGGGCGAAGTTGAAGACACGATTCCAGAGCTCTTGTTTGCGACTTACCAGGGCATGTTCTGCGCCGTAACGCTTGCAATTATTATGGGCGGTGCCGCAGAGCGAGGCCGCCTGTTCCCGGCAATGGTTTTCACGTTTATCTGGGCCACTCTCGTTTACTGTCCTCTGGCATGCTGGGCATGGGGTCCCAACGGCTGGGCCGGCACCTGGGGCGTTCTTGACTATGCTGGTGGCGGTCCTGTCGAAATCGGTTCTGGTGTCGGCGGTCTTGGCTATGCCATTGCGCTTGGCCGCAGAAAGGACAAGCTCCTTCTTAACTTTCGCCCTCACAACGTGTCGCTTGTCACTCTTGGAACTATTCTTCTATGGTTTGGATGGCTTGGTTTCAACGGTGGCTCTGCCCTCGGCGCAAACCTGCGTGCCGTTTATGCCATTTTCAACTCAAACCTGGCGGCCATCTTTGGCGCCATGACTTGGTGTTTGCTTGATTTCCGTCTCGAAAAGAAGTGGTCTACCGTCGCCGTGTGCTCGGGTATTATTTCAGGACTTGTCGCTGCCACTCCTGCATCCGGCGTTATCCCCCTGTGGGCTTCCGTTATTCTTGGAGTTGTTGCAGGTATCGTCTGTAACTTCTCAACTAAAATCAAGTACCTTATTCATGTCGACGACTCCATGGATACCTTTGCTGAGCACGGTGTCGCTGGTATCATTGGCCTGTTTTTCAATGCTCTTTTCGGTGCTGACTGGGTTATTGGTCTTGATGGTGCCACTGAGCATGATGGAGGTTGGCTCAGTCATAACTACAAGCAGCTCTATAAGCAATTTGCTTACATCTGTGCTTGCTGTGGTTACACTCTTTTCATGACCGTTCTTATTGGCTATGCCGTCAACTACATTCCTGGCTGCCAGCTGCGTGCCTCGGAAGACGGTGAACTGCGAGGCATGGATGACGATCAAATTGGCGAGTTTGCCTACGATTATGTTGAGGTAAGACGTGACTATCTGGCTTGGCCCGTTCAAGGCCAGACCCAGACCATTTCTGGTTCAAGTCCGGAGCCTGCATCTGTCGGAGAACCTGCCGTCTCAATGGAGAAGGGCGCTTAATTGTAATGCTTATTTTTTAGTAATATTAATATTTGTTTTTTGATAAACTATTCTTATTTACTCAGGAGCAATATTGGTGATGCAGTTGGATTTCTGTTTACCATGTGGGCTCCCCGGCATTATTATATAGTATCAAATTGTTAGTCTGGGGACGACCTGCGAAATCCGTCGCAGCTAAAGCCGATGGCGTGAACAAACTTTTAACCTGTATATTTGTCAGTACTGCTCTCTTTTTCTTCGATTTAGCTTACTCTCTCAACCGCCTGAGCTCCAGGATCCCCCATGCCCATAAAGTACGCAACAAGACCAGATCCTAGTGCTGCTGAAACAGATGTCCCTGAAAAAGTAACTAAGCCATTGGAATGCACATCCAGACTATCCACATTGACGCCAGATGCAAATGCATCCACACATTGACCCCAGTTAGAAAATGGAGCTAGAGATTCTGTCTTGTCATCAAAGCTGCCAAGGACAAGCACATCCGGTACGCTTGCTGGAGAATAACGACAAGCGGTCATATTTTGGTTTCCAGCAGACGCCACAACGGGAATATCCATGTTGATCACATTTTGAATAGCTCGATTGAAAACGTTATTTCTCATAGTTGCAAACGACATGTTGATGACTGCTGGTCGGTTTGTCATTTTCTTAGCTCTGATAACATAGTCAATACCTCTCAAGACCCAAGATAGTCTGCCTCTGCCATCAGATTTGACAACCTTGATATCAATCATATTGGTCCTTTTGGCCACACCATAAGTTGTGGAACCAATAAGCCCAGCAATGAACGTTCCTGTCAATTAGAAAAGTTGCAGACTTGTACTCAGCAACTTACCATGTCCATTCCTATCGCCGCTTCCTTCCCCAGTATAGTCCATGCCAAATGATGCTCGGTTTTCAAGCGATGGATGGTCTCGTCTAATACCAGTATCAAATATATAAACGTCAACGCCCTTTCCACCTGATGGGTCATACACGTAATCGTACGGTCCAAAAGGGGCCAACTTGTCTTCCTGCGACAAACGAGCTAAGTGTCGAGGGGCATTGCTTTGGACTGCTGCCACTTTGAGTTCATAATCTCGCGAAACATCAATGACCTAACGCGTTAGTCGCATATAGCGCTTTGTTGACTAATTACCATATTGCTGTAAGCTAAAAATTTCGCGAAACGAACGTCAAAGTTTCCATAAATGGCTCGGAAAGCTCCTATGGTGATGTTTCCTTCCATTCTGTATCTCAGCGATGGATACAAGTCCAAAAATTTGTTAAAGTTGATTTCAGGTATGATTTGAATGATGATTGATTCTGCGAGGGCCTGCGAAAGCAGAGAAAAACCCATTATAAATAACTGCAAACGTAACTTCATTTCGATTGTTGACAACTCTTCTGTAAATGTTAATGCTAGTAGTAAGAGGAAGAAGGAAGTGTTTTAAAGTGTAATTTTTTTTAGTCATTATTAGTGGTACTACTAAGGAGTTGTGATCAGAATAGTTCTGTGATATCTTTTGAAAAGTCATGAAACGCAGCTATGTGGCCCAAGGGGCCCGAACAGTATTTAGCTGGGGCATTTTCATAGGAGCATCCATGCTGTAATAGCTTTCGTTGACAGAGGCGCTATCATCCTCCACTGGCTCCGACGATGGCAGTAAACTGCCGTGTTCGTCCGTCCAAGGGAAGAAGCCAGACCCAAACACAAAATGCTGAACAACAGGGAACTTCCCTAGAACTTCCGCAATGTACATTTTGATCATTCCGCGGTGGATTTTGTGCCAGGTTGCCACCCCGGTGATATCGTAGAGGATGGGGGAGTGTTCATGGAAGGGACCACGCTTCACCTTCATTATAAAGTTGATTGCTCCAAAATAGAGATTGGTATCTCTTTCTCGTTCAATAACATGGGGTCTTAGAATGGATTTGGGAGGAAATCGCGGAGTGGTCTTGTCAGGCTCTGTTATATCAACAATTTGGGCCGACCCTAAAATGTATGGAAGGTGAAAGTGGTCGTCAAGTCCCCAAACACCATGGCTACCAGCAGGTTCAAGGTTATACCTGAGAATCAGTCGTCTGATTAAAATGAAATATTTGTTGAAAATGAACAGAATCTCCTCTCCAGTGATATCGACATTTAACAGTCCTAGTGCCCATAGCCCACCAAAAAATGCCAGAAAACTCAACTCATGACCAGTTCCATAATCCAGGCGCTGCCGGGAACCAAAGGCACCTAAAAAATATGGGACCAATTCAACGTAAGGATCCATTCCAGCTTCAAGGACTCCCTCTTTTGGATCGCCGATTTTACCGCGTAGTAAATCAGGAGCGTCAGCCTGTAGTTTGTCGTGAAAAGAACGGAAAGCCAAGTTACCAAACCTTCTTGGCCCTTCTAATGGAGGTATTTCCTCTGTCCAATCGCTAACTTGGTCCAATACTGCCACTAGGTTGAGGATAGATTGCTCAGTGACACTGGTGGGGCATTTTTTAAGTGTGACCTTGAGCGAGAGGACTTTTATCAGAGCAATGATACGCTCATACGCACGCGATTTGAAAAACGCGTCCATATCGGACGCCGCATTGATGCGTTTTTCTGGCGTAGTAAAGCCTGAGTGGCGGATTTCTTGAATCGTTTCTTCGTCCATTCTGGCAAGGGTACTAGAAGTGTTCAAGAAATAAATAACCTCCCAAGCAAGTTTCATTTCCTTCTGTTACTCGCATAATTTTCAGTTTTCCCAAAATTTTTACCACTCCCACCACGGCAAAATTTCAACACATTCCCTTTACTTGAGTTCCGATTGATGCTGTCCTTGTGCATTTAAGTGATTGAAAAACGCGTATGTTGGTGTTCTTTAAAACCCACAGCTACTAACTTTATGGAGTTAGTTAGATTTATATTAGAATGTCGCGGAGTTGGACTACGGAACCATTTTCTGATCTCTATTCTGCAGTTCAGTCTGCTGTAATTAACAGAGATCAGATAGATACAGCAACTCTCCAAGTTCTTCAAGAGCTTTTCGATGTTGTTGCCAGTGACCTATGCGATCTAACAGCCTATCCGCCTCAGTCTGCCTCCAGTCGCGAAACGTTAACAAAGAAACGTAAGTCAAGGTTGTCTATTTCCTGGCCCAGCTAACCAAGAGAAGATGAAATTGAATCGCAAGGCTTAAAGTACGACCTTAGTCCGGAATTCATTAATCAAGTCTGCTCTCTTTCTGATGAGTTATCCATTGACGAACTGGTCGCAGCTGAGCTTATGCTGAATGCGGCTGGAGATTCTACTCGGCTGAGTCTAAACAACGTTCAAGGTGGAATTGCGGCATTCCACGTCCGAAGACAATACATTTTAGACCTTATTCGATTTTTCCTAGATTCAAATCGGCACGGAGATATTCTGGATAACAAGTTCAAGGGGTTTATTGCGAAAGTCACAGAAAAACAAAACCCATCATTCATAGATCGAACACTGCAAGGACTAAAAGATATTGAAGAACTTCTCGGAAAACTTCAGGAAAAGGAATCTAGAGGCAATTTCCTAGGTCAAACAGAAAGCCGAGAGTTTGTCGAAACCTTGAAGCTCCGCCGCGATTTCTTGCTGAATGAGCACGACTCCCTCAGTCAGATTTTGAATTCGTCAATCGAGCATGACTATTTCAAGTATCCGTCGGACATTTCGAAAATATTTACACACATCCAGAGTTTAGATTCTTATAACACAATTATGCTGCACTATGTTCCAGCCATCGCACAGCTCGGACTACGACTAGACCCCAACCAATCTACTAATCCGGCATCTGTGTCACTGAATGAAGCCTTGAGCGTCAAAAATATTTTGACAGCCGAAAAAACCTGGAAATCGGCATATTGGCAAGGAACTGTTCAACTTTTATATTTCACCTATGCTGCAGGTCTCCATCGTGCCAAGTCTCTTGAAGGAGAGCCGCTGGGGGGTGTCGATTACAAAATTGATATATTAGATCCTATTCGGGCAGCAATTGATTCAGGCGCCTTCGAACTATTGTTGTTTATTGCAAGTGACATTAACCCCAGCAAGTCACAGTTTGAACCGTTTTTCGATTTCCGACCACAACTCCAATTTTACGTGCCGCCATTTAAATCTCTTGGAAAAATTTCCGAAAATCTGTCAACTTTGATTATCTCATCTCTAGAAAAATTCGTTGAGGCGGTGATCGCCAATATTGCTGACATTCTCCGTGAAATGCGATTGAACGAGGAAGACATGTTCCTTGCCAATGCTCAATCTGAAACGTATAATGACGGGGATGCCATTGGAATGGATTTGGAACGGTTTTTTATTTTCATTTCTTGCCTTTTTTACGGCCGACAAGATGCAGCGACCATGTTTTGGACAGATCCTGAGAGCGACCTTTATGGGTTCATCCAGTGGGCCTCTCAGTGCGATATCCTGGTAATGTCTGCTGCGTTTAGTCATATGCTTGCATCTCTGGCAACCGGTCCTACCTGTGCTCTTGCTGCTCACAAATTTCTGTCTGAATCAGCCACATCCGCTTCATTCGCATCAAGAACTCGCAAAATCGCCTTGATGTCTTGGCCCCATATTTTTGGCAATATTCAAGACGCTATTTCTAGATTAAAACCTCCTCAGCCTCCTCCCAGCAGTCTTTTGTTATCCAAAGCTAAAGTCATCGCCGACATTCCTGATCTGGACCAGTTCGATATATTGATTCTCACGAATTTCCTCAGCATTCTGTCTCAAGTGGTTATGTACAGCCCAGAGGCTCGAGAAGAATTGCTTGCTAATGAAGAATTTCAATTAGTACCCACCCTTTTTGAATTTCTGTCGTTTTACACACCTCTTTATGGACCAATTTTAAATGTTTTCTCTGGTCTTTCTCTTACTACAACGCCGCAATATAAGGAACAGATTTGGTTTTCGCTAGATCTATGGCTCTTCAATGCTACGATCGCTTTCCCTCAGAATGAATACCTTGGTGCTGACATTCCCCCCAAGGAGCGTTTAGCTCGGCTTATGGATACTTATCCTTCTGTTCTAGGATTTTCACAACTTTTAGAATCCCTTTTACGAAGCTCCGGTGACCATCCAGACCTTTATTCACTTCCCTACCCTGAGAACCTCGGAGATAAATACAGAAACCCCGGAATCTGGCCCTATGTTGACTATATGATCAATGAGGTTTTCTATACTGCCACCACCACCGAATCGCTAGATAAGGAAAGCAAATTTGCCCTTCAAAGCAGAAGTCTCAAATTTATTCGTCACTGCCTCGAACTCTTTGACTCCGAGATCGCAGTTCTGTCTGCTAGTGCTGGTGTAAACCTTGACGTGATTGTTCGTGCCCCTTCTTTCCTGTCATATCTCTTGGCGCACCCAAGTGCTCCAGCCATGAGCTATCTATTCAACAGCAAGATTTACAACCCTCTTATTAGTTTGGCTTCTATTGGAATTGATGCCATTTCCGATTTGCCAGAAAATAGCCCTACTATTGAAATGCTAATTGATAGTTTGAAGGTCATCAACAGCATCTTCGATCTCCAAAATACTTTCATTGATGTCATTGTCAAAGTTTACAGAAAATCTGCTGACTCAAATGTCCATCTCTCAACGCACGGTCTCGGTTCATTTGAAGACGCGATTCTATACAATATCCCGATTATCTCACATCTAGCTCTCTATGTTGGCTCTACTAATGTTGACTTGGCGAGGTTAGCCTTGCAATTGTTGGATAGAATTTCTCATTCTAGCCAATTTTCAGCTCCTTCATTCTCTACCATTGACTCTAGAATCAGAGGCAATCGGCTCCTTAGTATCCTGGAAACTGTCGATGAATCTACCCGTATTAAGGAAGGATTCATTGAGCAACTAGAGAGGTCAGCTGAATACTATTACGACGAAGAGACAGTCGAAAAATCTATGCAGCTCAAGGAGGAAATTATCAAACTCATTACTTACAATCTATTGCAAGACTCCAAAGATCCTACAATTGCTCATTTCTTACTTGGCTTTAAAATCCAATCTGACGGTACGTTGATTCTAGACAAGGCACGTGGTGGTATTCTTTCTGAAATATCGCTTCTTGATTCCATCATGAGCATTCTTAAGTACGGAATCCAACAAATCACATCTATTGACGTCCCTAAACTGCCCACTATTATTTCCAGCGGATGTAGCACAATTGTTCAGTTACTCTTGCAAACGCCTTCTTCATCATATTTGGTATTGGAATACTTTAGAGAAAACGATTTTTTCTCTTCACTGCTGTATTCTGAACCAATTGTGGATTTAAACGCCTTGTGGGATGGTAGGCCGTTTCAAGACAATACCGACTTTTTGTTTTCGGACTCTGCCAAAACGCTAGAAGCTTTTCTAAAACACCGTGCCGCATTATTAAAATGCCTTTCTATTGAAGTTCACACCGCAGCGATAAGCGGAGCTCTTTCTCTGGTGTCAAGGTTTACAGACGCACTGGTTAATATGAATATGAAGAGAATGGATTCGTTTGGCTCTTCTTCTGCTACTCGCATTCTTTCTTTCCTAGATGTTCTTGAGTATGACATTCCTACAATGTCTGAGAGCACTATGGATATTGTGAAAGTCTTTGGCGAGCAGGTGGTGACGCACTTTTTTAAGAAGGACGCTGATCTCGAATTTGAAACTGCCGTTGCTGAACTAAAATTACTACTCCGACTAAAGGGTATGGAGTTCGTGGCTTCAAAGTCTATCGAGTCTCTGGAAGATCCTGAATTTGTCAAGGGAGCTCATTACGTGGTCGAAGTTTTCACTAAACGCAGGGTATATGACCGACTTCGCACCAATCAGCTTCAGTGTCTCAATTCATGGGCCAAGCTTGTGCTTGTACTTGTTAATGACACTGATATGAGTTTAGACGCTCGCACGACGTTCTTGCTGGAAACGTTTCAATCAATTCTCCACAAGCTTGTGCAGTACTCAATTTCGGATGTTGTGTACGCAGAGAGTCTTGCATCCCTGCTTGTTTCTCTTTTCAGTACATATCAAGATGATATGGCTGCAATGGTCAAAAGTTCGGACAACAATGGAACGCTCTCGGTGCAACAGAAGAGCAGTTATGACAGAACTCATTCATTATTCAAGGCAGCACTTTCATCTGTGCTGACACCTTGCTCCACTGCTAATCTTCGATCAGAACTTTATGTCATTTCTTACAAGTATCTACGATGGGTGCTGGAAGGATCTAGTCCTGAGTTACCGTCGTCGTCTGTGCGAAGCTGCATCCAGATTGTCAGAACATCTGGAGATCGACTCATCGAGATCATTTGTAATGACGCCATCAGCGGCGAAGGAACTACTCGTCTCACTGCCCTGGTTCTACTGGATGTGCTCTGTAGCTTGTCAACTAAAGCTGGCTCGACTTTCTTACTCGACAGTCTTATCAAATATAACCTGCTTCTCCTTGTGGTGCAGTCAATCAACCGCTCTGACAAGGAGTTTGTGAACAGAGAGAAAACTAACTCTGTCAAATTGTTCTATGAACTAATGTCGTTCAAATGCGTCATGAGCTTTCTCTTACAGGTGGCAAGGACTAGACAAGGAGCGCACCAGATTATCCAGTGTGGCTTGTTTAGCATATTAAAGTCGTGTGAGTTCTTGAGAATTGATCCGGATGTTGGCATTGATATTCCATTATCAGATGGCAATGCTATCAGTACCACCGAGCAGCCTGCGAACTCTAACGCCAACTCTGATAATAATGCCCATCAACCTACGGACACTCAGTCGACATTCTATGGGTTGGTCTCTCCAATTTTCCAGCTCGTGACCGCAGTTCTTTTATCCATGGGCTCGGAGAATGAGCCTGTAATTACTAGGGTACGTAGCTTCCTCCAAGAACATGAACTATTGGTGGTAGCTCTACTGCGTAAGGACGTCTTGACCTCTGAGCAACAGCACCCAAAGCTAACAATGCTTGTGAAACATGTGGTTCTCTTGATATCATTAACTGACTACGTCCATTGAACTAGAAAAATATGTTCTGAATAACAAGGAAAAAAAAACCAACAGATTGGTAATACAATATAATACACATTTTAATCACTGGTTTGGCTATATTAAATTAGAAGAAAGAAAAAAAATACAACTATCGAGCGTATCTAACTCCAAACTTATTATTAGAAACATCAATATTATCTCTTGCCGTAGCCTCAAGCTGGTAAATCTGGTCCAGTTTCTCCTGTAGTTGCGTAGTATGTGTATCAATCCACTGCAGACTCGACAAGTGCGAGTTGAGAACCTTGACAATTTGAGTAAGCGCGTCATCTTGCCTGGTATGCGTGAAATCACCCGAGACAATGTTCATCTCACTGATAACATTTGACAAATTACTGCTCATGCCCTCCAGCTTCTCATTCAGGTCTTCGGCAAGACGATATGACTTCTCGCGTTCTTGATCGACAGGCTGCAGACCATCGGGGCCAGCCAGATCGGCCAAAAACTCGCTGGCCTGTGCCTCGTAGTTATCTAGCAATGCTTCGACATCATCTTGTTGTCTGTTGATGTAATCGAGGGTCTGATCAATAGTTGCCTGTTTGCGCTCGGCAACAACGACTTCAGTGTACATTTGGGTAATGCGCTCTCCGTTCTCCATTAGTACGCGATCCCAAGACGAAATATCGGCCGCTTGAGCTTGGAACTCGTCAGTGCGCTTAGCGAGCGCGCTGGTCCATTTGCTGATGATGTCCTCAATTGATCTGTTCTTGAGGTATGCCGCAGTTTCCTCCTCGGTAGGGAGTGCAGATTTAATAGTTTTGTTGAGAGCTGGTGTAGTAGTTGTGGTAAGACTCTTCGACTCGTCTTTTTTGGCGGTTTCGTTGGCGGTCTCTGTAGTCGATGGCTTAGCCCCAAAGAGACTTGGCTTTGCCTCAGTAGAAGGTTCACTAGGCTTTGCACCAAACAAAGCACTGCCAGCAGGCTTATCTGTAGAAGAAGTCTCTGCTGGTTTTGCGCCAAATGTAGGTTTATCATCAGCTTTCTTGAAAAGACCTCCAGAAGTCTCGGTGTCTCCTAAGGAACGTTTCTCTTCACTCTTTGCTCCGAATGCAGGCGTGGAACCAAACGAGGGAGTAGCAGGCTTATCATCCGTCTTGGCTCCAAAAAGACCTCCAGCGGGCTTGCCATCAGTCTTGGCCCCAAAAAGACCTCCAGCAGGCTTGTCATCAGTCTTGTTTCCGAAAAGACCTCCAGCAGGCTTGTCATCAGTCTTGTTTCCGAAAAGACCTCCAGCAGGCTTGTCATCAGTCTTGTTTCCGAAAAGACCTCCAGCAGGTTTTTCATCAGCCTTGTTTCCGAAAAGACCACCCGCAGGCTTATCATCAGATTTAGCTCCGAAAAGACCGCCAGCAGGCTTGTCATCGGCTTTCGCGCCAAACAAACCTCCAGCAGGTTTATCCTCAGCTTTAGCTCCGAAAAGACCGCCAGCAGGCTTGTCATCAGTCTTGGCTCCGAAAAGGCCTCCAGCGGGCTTATCGTCAGCCTTGGCTCCGAAAAGACTATTGGTAGGCTTATCTGAGGCAGAAGTAGTGGAAGTAGCACCACCAAAACCGAATGCCGGGGGCTTAGTGGTCTCTACTTTAGCGCCAAACGTGGGAGTAGAAGCAGTAGAAGAATCTGTTTTAGCACCAAACAATGAAGGAGCGCCAGTGGTGGCAGTGTTGGAACCAAAAAGACCTCCAGATGAAGTAGATCCAAAGCTAGGGGCTGGCTTGGGAGCATCAGAAGTAGTGGTGGTGGTAGGAGTAGCAGAAGAGCCAAATAGAGAGGGTTTGGCTCCATTGGATCCGCCAAATCCGCTTGCACTACCAAATGCAGGCTTGTCGGTAGAAGAACCTGTGGCGGCGGTGGAGCCGAATGTTGATCCAGTCGTCCCCGTACTGGCTGGAGTTGATGAACTGCCAAACAAGCTTCCACCTGAAGTCGTTGATGTTGATCCGAAGGCAGGCGCGGTTGATGTAGACCCGAAGGCAGGAGCAGCTGATGTAGACCCGAAGGCAGGAGCAGTTGACGTAGACCCAAATGCAGGAGCAGTTGATGTAGAGCCAAAGGCGGGAGCCGTTGACGTTGAACCAAAGGCAGGAGCACTTGATGTGGAACCAAACGCAGGCGTAGACGACCCAAACGCGGGCCCAGTTGTGGCCGGTGTTGCTGAGCTGCCAAAAAGGCCACCGCTAGAAGTTGTCGCAGTCGATCCAAATGCCGGCGCGTTCGAGGAGGGTGCTGTTGGTTTGTTGAATGAAAAGGCGGGTGCAGCCGTCGTAGCAGCATTGCCAAATCCAAATGCCGGCTTCGTGTCTCCAGAGGCGGCGGGAGTTGAGCCAAAACTGAAGCCACCGGTAGTCGCTGGCTTGCTACCAAAACCAGCAGCTCCGAAAAGCGAGCCTCCGGCAGGAGTGTTAGAACTGGCTCCAAACAGGGGCTGTGAGGTGTCTAAAAAAATTGTTAGAACGTGTGAAATTGTGCATTGAAAAGACTGCGACGCGTTGGCTTACTCTTGTTGTCAGCCATGGCTTGTGAAGGGTTCAATTGTGTTGCTGGCGGACCGAAGAGCTGGAAAAGATATCGAAAGTGCCTTTGCAGTTTGTCTTGCTTGTTTTTCTTGTTGGAGGTGGTGAAAATTTAGCTGTGCTTGGTAATGTGTGTAGTAATCATTGTCAATTATTAGATAAGATCATATTTGGTTTAGGTCCTAAGTTTCAAGTCCCAGCTGCAATTTGGGTCGCCTAGCCAATTCTGGTACTCAGCCGTTCGTGCTGCAAACGCACAGCTAATGAAGCGTCACACGATTTTTGAATCCCAGTGGCTTTGCAGTCTACTATGCTGCTGCCACGGATTAATTGATGACCCTGGTCGGTGGCTACGTTTAAGCTACTTTTGCCGAATGCGTTGATAGTACAACGACGAGCACTCGATATCGCATATGGCGCCTTAGTGGTTCGCGAGTCACAGCGGCCGCATCATCCCACTTTGATCCCTCAGGCTGCCCCTCAGTGCCTCTGCTGAGGTGATTTTTGGGTTTTTTCCGTCCGCGTTTCGAAGTGCCCCACCAGCTCTTGAGTACCACGGAACGTGGCATTGAATGCCACTGGCGCTCGGCTGCGGAAAACCTCTCAGGATCTCCTGTCGGCGCTGGGCCCTCAGTGAAACCGAACGAGAGTTCCGGCCTCTGTCAATGGGCCCACTATGAGACTTTTTCCGGCCCCTTTTTGGGCGGGAACACAGCTGCGCGCGGTGGCCGCTTCTCTGAATTGCACGGCAGCGGCTGCTCAATGCAGGGCACCTTTCAAAGTTTCTTCTTCTCTGGTCGAATCCAGTGCGAATCCTTTGTTGTGTGAGGTGAATTCTTGGAAGCCGTTAACGTTGGGCGTTGCTTTGGTGGGTTTTTTTTTGGTTTTTTGGTTTTTTTTTCGGTGCAATTAATCATTCTTGTTACGACTGGCGTCTCATTGCATCATCAGCCAACCGCCATTGCTACTCGTGTTCCTTCCACGTATAAATACAGCTGCTTTTCCCTGTCTTGCCAATTTCGTTTTCCTCATCTTGAATCACCCTTCACAGACTCAATTACCTTACTGTATACATCTCCTACAATCCAAAATGGTCCACAAGCTTATCCTCGTCCGCCACGGCCAGTCTGACTGGAACGAAAAGAACCTCTTCACCGGTTGGGTCGACGTCCGCCTTTCGGAAATTGGCCAGAAGGAGGCCACCAGAGCCGGTGAGCTCCTGACTCAGGCCAAGATCAGACCTGACATTGTCTACACCTCAAAGCTCTCCCGTGCTATTCAGACCGCCAACATTGCTCTGGAGAAGGCCGATCTCTTGTACCTTGACACCAAGCGTGACTGGAGACTCAATGAGCGCCATTACGGCGCTCTCCAGGGAAAGGATAAGGCCCAGACCCTGGCTCAGTATGGCGCTGAACAGTTCCAGACTTGGAGACGCTCCTTTGACGTCCCTCCTCCTCCCATTGCTGACGACGACGAATTCTCCCAGTTCTCTGACCCTCGCTACGCCAACCTCCCCAAGTCAGTCATTCCCAAGACTGAGTCCCTCAAGATTGTGATTGACCGTCTGCTTCCCTACTGGGATTCTGACATCTCCAAGGATCTGCTTGCCGGCAAGACTGTTATCATCTTTGCTCACGGCAACTCCCTGAGAGCCCTTGTCAAGCATTTGGATGGAATCTCCGATGCCGACATTGCTGGATTGAACATTCCTACCGGTATTCCCTTGGTCTACGAGCTTGACGACAACCTCAAGCCCACTAAGAAGGCTGAGTACTTGGATCCTGAGGCCGCTGCTGCTGGTGCCGCTGCTGTTGCCGCCCAAGGTAACAAGAAATAAATAATGATGATATATGATTAATATTTGACATGACTTAAACTACATTTAAAAAATTCTTTTCAGTTAATTGCCCTCAGAATAGGACTAATCTGTAGAAATGGGCGTTTCCTTCGCGGCCTTCTTTTTCAGCGAAGGAGGTTTGTAAAGCTTCAGAAGAAGACTAGACGCAATCACTGAAACAGAGGACAGTGCCATGGCCAATGCAGCCCACACGGGGTCTAAGCGCGAATTTTTGTACGGATAAATAACACCTGCCGCAATCGGAATCGCTATACAGTTGTATACCAGTGCCCACGCAAAGTTGAACTTGACCCGTCGAAAGGTAGCCCTGGACAGGTCAATGAGGACAAGAATACTCGAGAGATAGTCCACACTGTCGGTCTGTTGAAGGAGCACAAATTTGGCGCTAGACACCGCAATGTCGCTACCGCTTCCAATGGCGATTCCGACGTCAGCCGCGCTGAGCGATGGCGCATCGTTCACGCCATCGCCCACCATCCCAACAATTGCGCGACTGTTGCGCGTGCTTTTAAGCGTACGCTGCAGGTACCTAACTTTGTCTGCCTTTTCGCTGGGAAGCACTCCGGCAATGACTTGGTCTGGCGCGATTCCGACTTGGTGTGCGACGGCTTTGGCAGTGACAGGATTATCGCCTGTGATCATCCATACTTGAATACCGTGCTTTGTTTGTAACTCATTGACGACGGCGGGGGCTTCGTCGCGAAGTTTGTCGCTTACGGCGAGTGCAAGAGCAGGCACAAAAGCTTCTGTTCCTTCAAACCGCACAGCAAGAAGTACAACAGACTTGGCTTCTTCCTTCCACTGATGGATAGTAGCTGCATCCTCTTCAGAAAGACTAGCTCCGTTCTCAGTAAAAAATGCCTCGTTACCAATAATAGCCTCACATATTCCACCAGAAAGAGAAGTTTCAGGAATTGATCCTCGGAGACCCCGGCCAGAGACTTCAGCGAGATCGCGGGATACCAAAATAGGGTGCAGCAAGTTTTTCTCAGCATCTGCTTCGACATAGTTTCTCACGGCAGTACCAAGAGGATGCGTTGACGAAAGTTCAAGGTCACGGGCAATTTGAAGGAGTGGGGCGTTTTCCTTCTTCAGCATTACTAGCTCGTTGGTTACTTTGGGTTCACCACCCTCGGTCAGTGTGCCAGTCTTGTCAAAGCAAATGACGTCGATTCTGGATCCTTCCTGGAAGGCCTCACCACCTCCCTTGGCCAATATTCCATACTTGGCAGCTAGACCGGTGCCTACAAACAGCGCTGTGGGTGCTGCTAAACCAATACCACAAGGGCAAGCGACAACAAACACAGCGATCGCAAACTGCAACGACCACACGGCCCATCCACCTATATCAATGTCCAAGTAACTCTCAGGTAATGCTCCGCCGTAGCCAAGGGCAAGCCATATTACCCATGTTAGCACAGCAATAAGTGTAACAATTGGCACAAAGATGCCTGTAATCTTGTCGGCCGCTCGTTCGATTGGTGCACGATGCAATTGACCCTGCCTGACAGCATCAACAATCTGATCCAGCATACTTGCGCCTTCCACTGCTAATATTTTGGCAATGACCGGAATACCACCAGTATTAATGGTTCCTGCATAAATTTGTTGACCGGGTCCATGCTCAACAGGAAGCGACTCGCCGGTAAGAGCGGACTCATCCCAACTGGACTTTCCTTCCATTACAATGCTATCTGCAGGAGGAGACATTCCAGGAAGAATGCGAATATAGTCTCCTGCCTCAACGAAATCAATGGAAACGAGTGAGGATTCCGGGGTAGTGCCAGGGCCTTCGTAATTTTCAATCAGGTTGACAGTATCTGGGCGCAATTTTCCAAGTAATGACACAGCAGAAGCAGTTTTGGCTTTCGAGAACGCCTCTAGTAGGCGTCCAAGCAACAGAAACATGGTCAGAAAGACAACGGAGTCAAAGTAGGTCGTGGTATATCCCTGGTGTTTGCCATTCTCATCCTGCGTCATATGCACACCCATTCCGCTGTTCTTGCTTCGTGCGGCCAGGATTAGCAGAGCAATACTTGCGAAATATGAGACAGAAGTGCCTAGTGACATGAGCAGGTTCATGGAGCCAAACTTAAACAACCGGCGTTTCCAGCTCACCCCTCTTCGCCATAGACTTCTAACTTCCTTCAGCGCCTTGGTATGAAACGCGTTTGCGCTGTAAAAATAGACACAAGACGATATGATAAACATTGCCCAGGTAACTCTCGAAACGCTTCCAGCCCAGATCGGTTCGTCCAGGTATACCCTCAGGCCATTCGTCTTTGGCAAAAGCGACATTCCCACAATGCCCAATACAAAAGTTGGGATAGCGGCAACAACGGCGAATATGGCACGATAAAGTAGCCTTTTGCGTTCAGCACGAGCCATAGCCTGGGACCTTTGTTCCAGCGTGATAGGGTGCACGATTTTGACGTCAAATTCGGGCGAGATGGCTTTGATATCAGCCAAAATGGTACGGATTGTTGTTTGTGGCACGTTGGGGATATAAGTGAACTTGATGTACGGATCATCCATACTGATGGATGAGTCGACCGTCACCGCACTACCAAAACTGTTGAAGAGGTCGTTGATCCGTTCAGGGCAATGTCTATAAATGTTAGTGTCACGTCTTTTCAAAGAGTCTTGGAAATGTTTACTTACCCGCAGAACATTCCGGTAACAGAGAGGTTCACGGTCCTGCTTTTCGACTTGACCGCCAATGTCGGATTCACACTCACAACTTCGAACTCATAGCCTGCATCCTCCACAGCTTCTTTAAGTTTCGGAACATTGACCTTTGGCTCCGTTATCACAAATACACCACTGTGACCGAGCAAGTCCACATTTGATTCGTGGACAAAGGGGAGTTGCTGAACCTGCGCGAGGACTGCATTTACACAACTCGCGCATGTCATTCCACCAATGCTAGCAACTACCTTGAATTTGTCCTCATCAGAGTTGCCACCACTGCCCAAAGGAATAACTTCAACGACTTCGCAATCGTAGCCCACTTCGGTGACGGCCTCTTGAATCTTATTCACCAGTCTCTTGTCGCTTACTACCGCCATACCACTTTTTGTCATTAGGTCAACTGCAAATTCACTAACCTCGGGCAAGTTTTCCTGCACGGCGGCCGTAATCGAATTCTGGCATGCTGCGCAGGTCATTCCGCCTATTGAGAACACGGCCCGGAATAGCATAGGCTGATCATCTGGCGATACCACCTTGACGCCTTGTAAAGTTTCATCACTGCTACCTCCGTCGCTTTCAGAGCCGCTGTTGTGGGATGTGGATTTGCGGAATAGCTTTTTGCTCTTCTGGCATGACGTGCAGTGCTCCTTGTGCTTGTGGTGTCTCTTTTTACCCCAAATCCAGTTCATGAACGGGTTGCTGCTCTGCTGCTCGAGCGACTGCGCATCGACCAGCAGTACATCGAATCCAGCGTCGTAGAGCGCAGACACTATCTTTTCTTTGAGCAGCTCGTTTCGCTGTTGTACTGCAACCGTTATAGTGCCCTCGGGAATGTCAACCAAGACATAGTCCTGCGTCGGCTCAGGCACCAGTGGAGCCAGGACTTTTATGATTGAGTCCTTGCATGACTGACAATGTATGTTGTCAACTGTTAATATATATGCTTCCATTTTGTATGAATGCTAATGAGAAAAAAAGGAGAGAAGATGTTTTGAAAAGATATTAAAAATCTGATAAGATCGAGGATCCATATTCCTTTATATAAGCGAGAGCTTAAATTTTGCGAGAATTGTGCCCAGCCGTGCATGCAGCCTTGCGTAATTTGTGCGAACAAACTGACAGGGCTAGGGATATAGCAATAGGGCACAAATCTCGCATTCCATGTACTGTATACATACAAAAAAAGTTCACGTATGTGCACGTGACGTTCCAGTTCCGTAAATAGAATATCTTGATAATCAGATCGTGCTTACAAATTTGGAATGACCATAGCAAAAGTACTGACATGCATAGAATGAAGAAGAAGAAAGCAGTAAAAGAGTTCGAGAATTGATAGAAGTGTGCATCCTTGTATCATAGTAGGCTAAGAAAAGGGTGCAAGCATATGATGACAAGTGATTAACAATCAACAAGCTGCTGAGTCACCGGCCATGGAGCCAAACTCAAAGTCTCTTCGACTGTTTCTGCTCACCACCATTTGCCACATGAGGGCGGCTGGCGAATAAAACGCGCTGGATTCGAAACACACACAGAACCAGCTCTTGTTTACCCCGGATTCCTTTTGCCCGAAAAGTTTTAAGGATCAATATTAACAACGCTTTTTTTATTTTTATATGCTTTTAATAGAACCACTCTAAGCAAATGCCATGCTCTTCTTGATTTCGGCAATAGCCAGACCGGGATTCAGGCCCTTGGGGCAAGTTCTTGAACAGTTCATAATTGTATGGCATCTGTAAAGACTCATACTGTTTTCAAGACGCTGGCGACGGGCAGGACCGGCTTGGTCACGGGAATCAATCATCCATCTGAAGGCCTGCATCAGAACGGCTGGGCCCAAGTACTCGGCAGAATTCCACCAGTAACTTGGGCAAGAAGTCGAACAACAAGCGCAGAGAATGCATTCGTATAGGCCATCCAGCTTCTTGCGGTCCTCGATAGACTGCAAATTCTCCTTTCCATCAGCGGGAACGCTTTCACGCTGTAAGTAGGGCTCAATGCTCTTGTACTGCTTGTAGAACTGCGTCAGATCAGGGACCAGATCACGAACGACAAACATGTGGGGAAGTGGGTAGATTTTGGCGTCCTTTTTGAGGTCAGTGTCAATGCGACAGAGGCAGGCCAGTGTGTTGCGGCCGTTAATGTTCATTGCGCAAGATCCGCAAATTCCCTCACGGCACGAGCGACGGAAAGTGAGAGTAGAGTCCTGTTCGTTTTTGATACGGAGAATGGCGTCGAGGATCATTGGACCAGTGGTGGACAAGTCGACAGTGTAGGTCTTCATTTCTGGCTTCTTTTCTGGAGTATCTGGGTTCCATCTGTAGATCTGGAAGGTCTTCATGCGAGGAGCAGGGACGGTTGAAGCAGTAGCGAGTCCGCGAGCGGCAGCAATGGCAGCAAGGGGAGATTGTCTCAGGGTATTGGCGCCAATGCGCGAGACCTGTCGCAGGGAGATCATGGTGAGATGAAGTTACAGCAAATATGGAGGAGATGGAAAAAGGACAGGTGAAATTTGTTGGCACAGCACAAGAAATTCTCGAGAGAAGAAACCAAGAAAAGTTAAAAAATGAAAAAAAATAATTATTATGGCGTCCGGAGAGGCGGCAGAATCAACGTTACACTGGTTGTGTGATGGTTGAGGAAATTGAATCACGCCAGTTATGATTGGCCGGTAGTCACATGACAGGGCCAGTCAAAAAGGGTTTCGATATGTCTTCACTACCACCATCATTTTCTATGGCATCTACGATCATGAACGCTTATTGCAGAAATTTGTCTTGAAATTGCAGAATAAATAGTCAGAACGGGTCGTTGTCGTTAGTAGTCATTGTCTGAGTCGCTGCTAGCCGCGCCATCCTCCTTCTCATCTCTTGGGCGCTTCGTACCGCCCACCACGGCTTGCTGAGCCTGTTCAAAGGGAGCCAATGGTAGTGTGCTCTGGGCCATGGGCGGCGGAACAGGCATGCGATATGTGCCGTCGAGCTTAGCAATGGCGTCTGACTTTGATTTGGCGTACGTTATTCTCATTTCCTTTCCATAGAAGTTGAAGCCTTGGAGGGTGCGTAATGCGACAGTCGCGCTTGAAATGTTGGAAAATGCCACAAAGGCCTGGCCGCGCATTTTTGGTGTCTTCATGGCAACAATTGAGAGGATCTGGCCATATTGTGAGAAAAGCATGTAAAGGGACAACCGTAGATCTACAGAGTTAGTATATTCTTCGCTTGCAAAGGGTGCAACATACCATCTTTTCTAATTTTATCGTTGAGGTTGTTAATGTAGATAGTTTGATTTGGATTTCCTAGCGATATGACCGCGCTTTTGGGTTCTTCTGCACTAGATTTAGAGGCAGGAGCAGCATCTAGCTTAGCCTTCTTGGGTGGAGGCTCGAGTACTGGGTCCGCAGACGTGTCTAAGGGTGGCTGTGAGGACATTGTGATGTGCGTGTTGGCCGTGGGGAGCGCGTGGAAGTTGAGTGTGAAATTTTGTCGTTGAAATTTTGTTCAAAACTCCCAACTGTTCACAGTGTCGAGCATCCTCAATGTGGAGCCTTCGCCGAAAAATAGGTGCGACGAATCTTATCAGAATCCAGATATTCAATGAGCTTCGGTTTGCAGAATTATAATAGAAAAATCGGGGAGGCATGGCCAGTAAGTTTCGAACCTAAACCATTTTTTTAAAATGAAGTTCCTCCTTCGACGGAAGTTTTAGACAGAAATAAAGAATAAAAAAAG
This sequence comes from Geotrichum fermentans, assembly GCA_030564905.1. Lineage (NCBI taxonomy): Eukaryota > Fungi > Ascomycota > Dipodascomycetes > Dipodascales > Dipodascaceae > Geotrichum > Geotrichum fermentans. The sequence goes on along the minus strand of JAJMAG010000021.1, from coordinate 111,649 downwards.
CTCGGACGGTTAACCAATATTGACAACACTGAAGGATCAGTTCAAGATCTACATACCAGTCGTGGTTAATTCTGTTAATTCTGTTCAAGAGACACACGCAAAGATTATACGAGCCTTAGACTATTGTTTCCCCACGCTGAGACATTCTAGATCTCGAAAACGCTCACATGGACCCATGCGGAGAAGTAACTGCAACCATCACTCCATATTTCGACGATTCATCTCACTGTACAAAGGCCAAAGTTCGAGTCCAAGTTCCAAGTTATAGCTAATTTGAAGATTCATTTGGCAATTGTCCTCCCAAAAGTGGCATCGTTTCTTTCCTCGTCTCGTTCGATTTTTTTTTTTTATACTTTTTTCACTTCCTCCTTTTTTTTTCCGCAACATCAGTTTTTCACCCTCGACGGCATCGTGAAGCCATATAAACTCTCATCGTGAACTTAGCATGGTACATTCGCAAGGAATCTCTCCGGTCGACCTGTTCCTCTCCCCTGTGGTTATCTGCTCCGTCATCGCAGCTGGCTTGGGTGGTTACTACCTGGGTTCAACACTCAACGCCCCACCTTCCTCACACACATACCCACGCCAGCACAGGCGGCGGAGGCGCGCTTCTTCTCTCAAGACCGCTGTGAATGCTGGCTCTAGCGGATCCAAGGCACACTCTAACGGTCATGCTGAAGCTGGAGAGGCCGAAGACGTCGAAGATGAATACACCGACGAGAGCGATTACGAAAGCTCAGGGGATGATGACGCCGAACCAGGCAGCTTTGCTTATACTCAAGAAGAGTGCAAGATGGTACTTGTAGTGCGCACTGATTTGAAAATGACAAAAGGCAAAGCGGCTGCTCAGTGCGCACATGCAGCGGTGGCCTGCTATAAATCGATCGCTAGATCTAACCCCGAGGTAAGTCTTGATTGTTGCTTTAACTTTTGCCCTTTTTTTGGTTTTTTCAAATTATGACTACAAGATTTTTAGGTTCTTATCGCAGATCTGGCATGCTAACAAATACTGCTCTAGATTCTCGCTCGATGGGAACGACTTGGCCAAGCCAAGGTTACCCTTCAAGCCCACAGTGAAGACGAGTTGGTCTTGCTTCAAGGTGTTGCAAAGAGTCTCAACATCACAGCTAGACTTGTCCGGGATGCCGGCCGAACCCAAATTGCGGCTGGGAGCTGTACTGTGCTTGGACTGGGCCCTGCCCCCAAGAGTGAATTGGATAGAGTAACTGGAGAGTTGAAACTGTACTAGGGGATAAAATATAAATAGCAGAGGGGATGCGGAACTGAAGGATAGGCCAGTCTAATATAGATGTAAATACATGTTTTCGGTCTTACAGTCAGTTCAAATGCTGGTAGTGCAATGATTTCAACTTTGCTGAATGGTCAGCAATTAATGTGGTGCCATAAAATTCCTCATGACCTGCCAGTATGCCACTCAAGGTGCACGATGGAAGAAGTTCGCGTATTGTTGGTGTATTAGTTCCGCGCGTCTAACCCCCAGCGGTGTTCTTGGTAATGGCTTTTGGTCCATTCGTTTACTCACGCGAGTGAAATTACTCGCATAGGCGGTTATTACCGAATGGGTATATGGACTGCCAAGACGATCATTCTAAATCCAACACACTCAACTCTAAAGCAGGGAAGAGATACACTGGCAACACAAGTAAAGACATGAGCACTCTAAGACGCTTGAACTAAGATATTTTCTGGCTGTGTCATACTTAAAGTGCAGAGGCTTTCAGTGTCAGTTTGGTATCGCTCGCAATCTGCACTATTGGCTGACCATAACAGATAAGCCTGTCACAGATACTAATAGAATGCCCGTCTCTTTGTAGCTCAAGATCGCCAATGAACTTAACACGAACTTTAGGAGTTTAGTGACGTCGGCCGCTAGAGCCCCAAGATCCTCAAGCTGCTTGTACAAACAATACTATACAACGAACGCTTCTCGTTAGTGTCGATCTCAGAACTTGCTGACTCGGAGAATCTTGGCTTGCAAGAGAAGAACCCACTCCAAGCGCGATTTGCACGTGTGGGGTGCTGTGTTATCTGTATTAAAGTTACATCCCCAGTGAATGCAGTGAAAATAAGCACTGGGGTAACATAGTAATACGCTTATAGCATACGCAGAATAATAAATCGATAACATGAAAGCCAGCTGAGAAGAATAAATAACAACGGGATTGCATGAAATTACATTACATGTGTAAAACGGTTTGACGGCTGTGGTATGCACTTGACGCTTTGAACGTTATCCCGAACGGAAAATCTTTCACGTCTACTCTATAGTGCGTATTTGTCGCGTGTGTCCAATCCGAGAAGCATTAGAAGTTAAGGCAAGAATTATTCACGAAAATGTGCCAGTTTGGTTTTTTTTTTCCATTGATACAATAAAATTATACAAGCCCGCTCAATCATTCTCCTTTTAATTTTCACTTCCAAAGACATTTAACTTGTGTCTTCTCCTTCTACAGATTTAAGTCTCAAAAAAAATTCTCAGCACACAAGGTCAGTCAATTAAAGCTTTGACTTTTCTTCCGTATCAATGTGCCATACAACGTAATTTGGCAAACCAACTACTCGATATCCCGCACGCTTGGCCATCTTTGCAAAACCTTCAGTCTCACACTGGTTCTCAAATGCATATGCAGGGAAGTTGACACCCGTGCGATGAACATCAGCCTTGACGACGATGTTGACACCTCCAATACCATCGAGCTCGAGCTCTTCGTCCATATTGCGGCGCCAGTCACCCATACGGCACATGTACTCGCGACCCGTATCGAACTCCTTGTACCCCTCGACGATAATGACGCTTTTGTCTAGCGAGTTGGCCAATGCGACAGATTTGGGCGTATCCACCCAGGAATTGTAGTCAAATCGGCCTTCAATATCCTTGCCATCCCTAAAACGATGAAACCAAATGTTTGGCACAATGATGTCAGTGTCATGCTTAATCATATCCTCAAGGATAGTTTTGGGCGAGTCCACAATGTCAACATCGCGCCACATCACCCAGCTATGTTCTGGGCGTAGCGCGGACGTCAGGAGATAGTTGCGCGCTTTGGCCATAGCTTTGCGACGTGGCGCTTGGGCGGCGTAAGCGTGACGCTGTTCGACATCAAGATTATCAAGACTGAATCCAAAGTCCTTTGAAAAAATGCTGGCTTTGTGAAAGGGATTTGGTCCGTTCTGGATTCTCTCCAGTTCAATGGCAAGAATACTTAGCGTTTCATCAGTAGTATCAGAGATAAGGAACCCGAGATCAATGAGTTCATGGGGGTAGGAAAGGGCTGAAATGAGCTCAAAATACTTGGTCAGATACGTAGCAGCATCCCGTAGGGGCGTAAGAATGAGGACGCGCTCCTTGTTTTCAATGGCAGAGGTCGTGGATTGGACCTTATTCAGATCAACACGGGCAATTTGCGTCTTGTTGTGTGAGGCGGCCTCATCGGCACTGCTGTCAAAAAACTTGACAGGCGAAGGCGACTCGCGATGCCACTCAGAGTATGTATTTGGATCGATTTCGAACGGTGACACCCCTGGCCCGAAGCACTTATACTTGTGCATGCTATCTTGGCTGGAAGGCACATATGATGTCAGCAACCATATAAATGCTGTTAGGCCCAGTAGATAAACCACCCTAATAGGAGTCATGATTGAATCCACGGAAGGAACCTCGCCTAGCCGACTCTTGGCCTCATCAAGCTTGGACACTACTCCTTGCAGATACACTTTCGGATGCTTCATGATATGTAGGGGTCGTGAAAGTCGAATGAAAAAACAAAAACAAAAAAAAACAACGAAAAACGATTAGACGAAAGCCAAAAGATGAAACAGCGAGCAACTTGGTGGCTGCTAAGGCAGTGAGGAGTCTCTGACGGGTGGACGTAGATCAGTAGGCCGTTCCTATAGAAGAGAAAACGAGAGGCTTGAAGATACAATACTTTTAAGAGAGGAAAAACGATAAAAAAAAAAAATTCAAACAAGAACGAAGTATAGACGTGTATCTTTTCTGATGGCCAATGTCACGTGGTGCGCCAACTTGGAAGTCAACACACGAGGCGAGACTCTATGCAAAATACAATAACCCCCTCCAGGTATTCGCCTTCTTGACAAAATGGCCCAAAGCTCTGTTGCGACAGTCATCCTAGTTGAAGAAACCGCAGTACAGGCAATTAGTGCAGTTGCTAGTGGGTCTGATTCTAGATCAAATTTCTGGATCTCAGCTTACTTCGTGCAAGGTGATTCCTCAGAACGCTCCAAGCATGCTACGATTGAAGTCGTCAAAGGTGGTGCAACCGGCTCAATTGAACTTAGATCATTTGAAGAGCCTGACCTAAGTGTAAAAAAACTCCCTGATACCAGCCTCCAAGTTCAGTGGCCCTCGGTTGGCGTGACATCTCCAAGGCAGATCATCTTTCCGTCTAAGCAACTAACAACATCTACCATCTCCACAGATTCGGACGACGGTCACACGCCAAGTGAAATAACCAGTCTCGATGTTTCGCCTCAAGGAGGTCTTTACGCAGTTGGAACTGTGCGCGGCGAAGTTCTGGTAGGATCTACGAACTCTGGTGAGCTTCTTCGCCGCGCTGTGGCGCCTGGACAAGAACATAGAGCTCACCTGCTCGACATCCTTCAAACCCGATTTTTTCCCGCCTCCAGTGGCGAAGCTTTGTTATCCAGTTCCCGCGACATGCACATCAAGCTTTGGTCTACCGTAGACGGGTCACAACCCCGTACATTTCAGATTAAAGGCCAGAGCCTTGAGTCCCCGCCAAGGTGTGTTGAGATGGTAGGCGAGACGGGCCGCAATTTTCTAGTTGGAGCTGGCCGCAAAGTGTTTTTGTTTGAGTGTGGGTCAGGCCAGCTAGTGCACGAGTTTGAAATCGAGGCTGGAAACAACGGCGAGGATGTAGTGACCACGGTTCTTAGCGTGCCTTATGCCACGAAGAGCGTACAAGAGGAAAGAGAGCTCGAGTTTGGAACTTGGGGCACTGCAGTTCTAGCCGTGCATGGATCGAGAGTGACTTTATGGGACACTTACACGAAAGAGCACATTAATACCACTGAGCGTCTTTTACCCGAAGGCGCTGAGATCACAGGAGCTGTATTTCTCAACGACAACATAATCACAGCCACTTCCTCGGGTGAATTAGTTTCGTGGAGCGTTGCCTCTCTTTTTCAATCACCTCTGGCCACTAAATCTCGAACGAGGGTTGTGCCGTGGGCTATTACGGCTATCTCCGTCGTTTCGCCAACGACAATTGCCATCCTCACAAATAACTCGCCAGTTCTAGTCTCTCTAGATTTCGAATGCCTTTGCTATTTTACTGGCTTTGACAGCGCCGCAGCTACAACTCTCACCTCACATTCCTCTCATCTTTACGTTGGAGGTAAAGCAGGGCGACTTTTCTCATACTCTTGTTGAATACATGTATTACTATATTATGATAATGAATTATAATTGCTTGTCATGACCTGCTTTTAAGCATCAATCAGGTTTTCCTCGGTGTTGTCCTTGGTGTCCTTGTTTCCTTGTCGCTCACGGTCGTAGAACTCATCCAAAATCTTGGGAGAAATACGGTTCAGGAGTTCCTTGGGGTAGATACGCAGAAGAGACCAGGCCAGGTCAAGCGACTCAAAGATAGTACGGTTCTCGTAAGCACCTTGGGCGATGAAAGTGTTCTCGAACTTTTCGAGGAACTCAAGAGAAAGCTTATCTTCGTTGGACAGAGCTTCCTCTCCGACGACGGCCTTCATTGCAGCAGCATCACGACCAATGGCGTATTTGGCGTACAACTGATTGGAAACATCGCCGTGATCCTTGCGGGTCATACCCTCACCGATAGCAGATTTCATAAGACGCGAAAGGGAAGGTAAAACATTAATGGGTGGGTAGATGCCACGGTTGTGGAGGGGACGATCAATGGAAATTTGACCCTCAGTAATGTATCCCGTCAAATCAGGAATAGGATGCGTAATATCATCGTTAGGCATGGTAAGAATAGGAACCTGGGTAATGGAACCGTTACGGCCTTCAACACGACCGGCACGCTCATAAATGGTCGACAAATCGGTGTACATGTAACCGGGGTAACCACGACGACCGGGCACCTCCTCACGGGCAGCAGACACCTCACGAAGAGCATCTGCGTAAGAAGTCATATCGGTCAAAATAGTAAGAACGTGGCGCTCAGTCTGGTATGCAAGGTACTCGGCAGTGGTCAGGGCGAGACGAGGAGTAATAATACGTTCGATAGTAGGATCGTTGGCCAAGTTGAGGAAAAGAGAGACACGCTCGAGGGAACCATTCTCTTCGAAATCTTGCTTGAAGAAACGGGAGGTTTCCAAGTTGACACCCATGGCGGCAAACACAATGGAGAAGTTATCCTCATGACCATCGTGGACGTCCTTGGTAGGGCGAACAAGACCGGCCTGGCGACAAATCTGAGCAGCAATTTCGTTATGGGGAAGACCAGAGGCGGAGAAAATGGGAATCTTCTGACCACGGGCAATGGAGTTCATGGTGTCAATCGCAGAGATACCAGTCGAAATCATTTCCTCGGGGTAGATACGAGAGAAGGGGTTGATGGGAGAACCGTTAATATCAAGGTAGTCTTCAGCAAAGACCTTAGGACCGTTGTCAATCGGTCTGCCAGAACCGTCAAAAATTCTTCCAAGCGCGTCTTCGGAGACGGGGATCTTCAGGTTCTGACCAGTGAACTCGACACGGGTCTTCTTCACGTCAATACCGGTAGTACCTTCAAAGACCTGGACAATGGCTCGGTCACCACGCACTTCAAGAACCTGACCAGCACGCTGGGAACCATCAGGCAAAGTAAGGTTGACGATTTCATTGTAACGAGGAAACTTGACATTCTCTAGAATGACCAGGGGGCCATTGATACCACTGACGGTGTTGTACTCGAGACGGGGGTGAATCTTGAAGCCTTCGGTGACAGCCTTCTTATTCAATTCAACTGAAAGAGTTAGAGGCGGACGAAGCTTGAACAGAAAGAGCAGAACTTACACAGCTCCTTGTCGGAGAGTCTAGCGTTGGCAACCATCGTGAATTAGATATATAATAGGGAATACAAGCAAGACAAGACACGAAGAGACGCCTTTTGTTAAGGTGGTTGGAGTAAAAAGGGAGGATTGGTCGCAGCTTGGGTGTTTTTGTATTTTGCACTTGTGCAGCCATCTGCGCCGCAAGTATTCTGAAATGTACGCGCACAGAGCCTTACTACGTAGACATGGGACCTAACTATTATTTTCTTGATAATATGGGAAGGAATAGAATCCTGTGCGTAGATAGTAGCAGGTATAAGCTACTATCTCTGATAGATGGAACTTCTTTTAGGCAACTGAAAGGGATAAGGGGCAATTGAAAGGATTGGGCAACATTCAGTTTAATTCATCATCGTCTTTGTCAACCAGGTTCCATTCTGCAGAACCGCCGTTAATCTCAACAAAATTACGGGTGATAATGTAGTCTATAACGTCATCAAGGTCTGGGAAAGCTGGAACTTCCAAGACTTGATCTTGTTGTCGCAATTGTTGTCGTTGGTACTGCCAACGCGGCGACTGAGCTAATATTTGGTGTAGATTTGGCGTTAATGTCAATGTCTCTTGTAATGCCAACAACGTCTTGTCCACCTGAACGACAGCCTCGACATCAATTGGACCTGCCTCAGCGCTACTTAGCATGCTTGATATATAGCTCAAGTCCAAAGCTAACATCGCCAAGCCACCCGCATAAACATCGAAATCTTTGGGGGAGCTTTGCACAACACTTTTGACAGATTGCCGTAATACGAGCGCCCGCTTACTATGCTTAAGATTGTCGTAAACACGCACAAATGGTGCCATTTTTTGTGGCGGTAATATTGTATATGGTAAAGTGAGTTGGAGGTAGTCTGCAATGTAAAAACAGAAGTAAGCCAGGCGTTCTATGGAGTAGTTGATGATGGAATGTGTATATCGGGGAAGGACTGTGAGATCAGGCAAGACCATGAAAGCAATAGAGGTTTCGAAAACTTGCGGAGAGACTGGGCGAGAAGATTTGGACGAGGGCTCTTTTCTGGAGGACCCCCGACGGGCCTTTCTGCGGCGTATTAAAAACAGAGATGTCAAAAGACAGCATTTCTGAAGGGCAAGCTTATCGATGTTGTCTTCCTGCGTGGCTGATATTCGTGAAGTGATCGCTTGAGATACTACTGTATTTTGGTTTTTCTCTTTGGGGGATTGGTCCTTTAAGGCTTGAACAACAGCCTTCCTGGCTTGTAGGATCTCTCGTAGTTTACTGATCTGATCATTTGCTACACTCGTTAGTAACACACACATACACACTTGTCGCCTACTTACTGGCTTGGATAGATTGCTTTATTGGCAATGTTTGTGCCTCGATTTGAGTGAGGTGGCGCTCGAGAGCAGTCTTCCTGCTTTGCAAAGCCTTGAGTTGGAAGTTATTGGTAGGTTCCAGTACCAAGTGATCAATCTTTTTTACCAGATCGTGAATCTCGGTGGCAACAGGTATAGACTTGACTTGCCAAGAAAGGCATTGATTTGAACAGCAGCGAGCACAAAGCATGTCCTTCTTGACGGACTTGCAGACCCGGCATAGGCACGCCATGATGATGCGATGCTGATAATGATTTGAAGTGGTATGGAGTTGAGCAGGGCAGGAAATGTCCCAACAAAGGCCTGCAAGTTTACTTTTATCTCCAAACTGGCAAGGTTGATAGATTGCAAACTACATAGTGAACCGGGGAGTACGTAGCACGTAGCAATACATGGAAGAATAATATTGATTGACCAAATACCCGATATGCTTGCAAAGATCTGGCATAATGATGATGTGCTACTTAACTAACTAATGATACAGCTCTTTTCAGTGCTATTTGGGTCTGCGGTTGAGGCGTCGATTTGAGCTATCAGGGCCTCAAAAGCCTTGTCAATATTTGTTTTGTTTTTGGCAGAGGTTTCAACAAAAGCAGCATGAATGCTTTCGGCCAGCTGTTGGCCCTCCTCCGTGGAGACCTGTCGCTGGGCCTCCAAGTCCAATTTGTTGCCGACGACAACCATGGGTAGTGTATCTGCACCTGTGGAGTTGAGGATCTTGTCGCGAATAATGGTAATCATGTCGAAAGATGACCTCGAGGCAATGGAGTAGACAAGCATGTAGGCATGGATGCCAATAAGGTGCTTCTGATTCATGATACTGAACTCATCCTGGCCCGCAGTGTCGATGATTTCGGTGGTGTACTCGACGCCCTTGTACTTGATGGGCTTGAAGAACTGGTTTTCAATAGTGGGATAGTACGACTCGACGAAATGGTTGTCGACGAACTGGACGGTGACCGATGATTTTCCTGAGAAGGTTAGTAGAGGTCAGAGAGAGGTGCGAGCGAAACTGAGACGTACCAACAGCGCTTGCGCCGACAATTGCGATTTTTCTGGCACGTTGCGGAGATACCATGATGTCAAATACTGCGTGTGTGTAGAGGGGTGCTGCAGGAAAGCAAGGAAGAAGGTAGTGATATAAAAGTAAGCAACTGGGTGTGGCAGGAGAAAGCCGCGTGTGAGTAGAGACGGGGATCTGCGCACTCGCTATAATCTGGTGAACGATAAGAGAGGCTTCGAGGGAGTTGCGTGCAAGATGCTTGGGCACCACAGCGGTAGAAGAACAAATGTATTTCCCGAGCAGCAGCACCAGACACCGTTGAGATTCCCATGTGCTTATATAAGGACCAGTGGTGGGTCTTGCTTCTTCCGCGTCGCAGACCCACTGCCAGGCAGCGCCGAGCTGCAACCGAGAGAGAAAGCACCACGCTGGCGACGGTGTAAACTACGTGGGCAGCCACTAATGGTGGCGATGTGCACGTTGTGCCCTCTTCTGTTGCGTCTCCTCCATGAACCATGAAAGTCCTGTAGAAACTGGGCTTTTCGTGAGCCGGATCTCTACGCTAGTTCGGATACGTGTTAAACGACGTTTGGTGTGGCGATTGCCGTTTGCGGCAGCTTCGCACTCAACCCATAGTTTGCTCCTTAATCCAAATGTCTGTGAACTGGCTACTCCGTGCACCTTCAAGTAGCTGTTTGAAAAAGCCTCCACAAAGTTTACGTGAACACGATATGCCCGTGAGCTAGCTCTTGAGGGATCTCATTCCTAGCACAATTGGCATTAGTGTAGTAACTGAACTCTGAATTACTATCGGCTGTTATATACTTCATTCTCAGAGATGCATTAGGAGAGTTCCCAATTGCAGCAATGGTACGGGCAACATCTGATCTACACCCTGTTAACACACAATGTTCAAACTCACGAGCTTGTATAACTCAGCATGAATTCGTAAATCGCTTAAAGTAATTTTTACAATTCAGCAAACTTCAATCTATAGTTGAGCCAAATTGCCAATGTCGCCGACTGCTATAGACAGGAAACGGGTCTTATTTAGGCACGTGATATCTGCAGACCATATTCCAAGTAGAAATGCAATACTTCAGAACATTGAAACAGGCATTTGAGCATGCTAAAACGTCGCACGTAAGAATAATAATTAGCTCAGATATAAGAAAAATGTGAATCAAAAAGATGAAAATTACCTTTCGAACCCCAACTCGAGGGTAAATGAGTTTTCCGCCAGTCTGACCATCAGCGCACAAACGGGTCTCTTTTTCCAGGAGACCCCAGTTCAGGGCTAAAACTGGGGGTATATTACAAGAAAACTTGATATATGAAAAGAATAGAACTTGAAATATTGGTCTAGTTTCTATTTATATCCAGGCGTTTCGATAATATCGAAACTCAAAATGAACTTTTTCTGAAACTTCTTTGATGAAAATGATTGTACAGTATGTAACTACGCCTAATATTCGCCGATTCAGCAGCCGTCTCTGAATCCGTTGCCGTTTGCAAGTCTTTTATTCTACGAAGAGCGTTTGAAGGATTCGAGTTCTTGCTCATGTTAGTGTCTGCACTCACATTGATTCAGGTTAACAAATTAAGGAGCTGGGCTCTACTTATATAGTTAGACAGCATCAGTTATAGAGATTTTGAAAGAAACCAAACATAACTGTCAACATGTATCTTTAAAGCCGAGCAAGTGCATGGTGGCCTATGACTGTTTATGATGTTGACAGGGCATACAGGCTATGACCGGTTTATGGTATTGACAGGGGATATCGTCTGAGCATGATAGTCATTAAAATCACACATCATTCTATCAAATGCCGCTGCAGAATCATTAACGCTTGGAGGCCCAATCATAGATGATGTATCGGTATTGATTCATTTGACAAATGGGGTATGGCCATGAAGAAATGCACTTCTTAACAATGCTGCTCCGCTGGTCTTAGGGTCTTTCGTATTCCTGTAAGCGTTTGTCAATCCATCTGAAAATTCAGTAAAACTGACATTCAAACAGTAAAAATATCAAAAAATCACGTACATGTACGTGTTGCTTCTCTAACAAGACGTAGAGTTTCATCAAGAGTGCTGCAATTCGGTGACAAATATAAGCGTAAAAATGGAGCGTAAATGTCGTCAATGCTGTTGTGCTAACACTTCAAAGTCGCCAAAAACAAAAATACGGCGCATGGCTAAAATTTCACGAAGAACTAAAACGCACATACGTGAATGTCTTCGATAAACATCCTATACATGATAATATCATGCACATGGTGGTGGAGCTTGATGCCCAGTCTGGTCGCGGTACCCACTTGTGCTGCGGTAAAAAGCAAGGCAATATGGGAGCACAAACTCCAGCCGTTTGTCCTTACCACTTGCTTCTCGTGCGAGGTTGGCCAGTTTGTTTACAACCGGCGCGCTATCTCTAGGAATCTAAGCGCGACAAAAGTTTGTTCGCAGAATAACACGGGCATTTGCTTGATGTATTTTTGAATGTATAGTAAATTTTCAGAGTAAAGGAATCAACCAAGTTGTAGATTACATGAATTTGAACAGATCTGAAAATATATATTTTCGCACGTCTTCAAGTCGCGTCGGTCGTTGCCACTAAAAAATCCGTTCCATGGTCTTCTCTAAAAGAATGTCCCCATCCTCTGCCTAAACACCAAGCTTCACTCAATTAGACTGTAGGGTGCTACGTTCTAGTGACTCTCATCAAGGCATGTTGTTCAGGGTCCAAGCCGTGCTGTGCTCTCAAGTTGCCTATCTATAGCTAATCGATTACTAATCACCAATTAGACCCATTACAGATGAGACGAGAGAATTTTCACTGGAATTCACGTATACGTATGTTCAACAGTTGCCACAAACTAATTATCCCTCTTCCGGCATTGTTTGATTCTTCTCTTAGGAAAAACAGAATCAAAAACGCAAGTATTAATTGGTACCCAACATAAAAAACAACTCCAACGATTAATTTTGGTTTAAGTGCCAGTAGTAGCTGTAGTTCTTCCCATTGACCTCTTTCTGCCGTTTGCAATGAAGTATCCTTATAGACCCTTTCAATCAGGTCATAAAATATACAAACATGACTAATACTAGCACATATACGGTACTAATACTAGCACATATACGGTACGTAATTTGCTACGAACATTCAGTCCCATATTTCTACAGTCTCCATTGTGCGACAACTTGAAGGTGATAGATTTCAACCTTCAAATGTATTTTACCTAGGCTACACAACCTGTGTGATGAACTAAATATCGGTACACGCAAGAGATAATATGAATTACTAGTAAAGACCTATTTCACTAGTATTCCCTTGAAAAGAGGACCTGATTTCTAGAGCTCAATAACTTGGCTCGCAAGTGCCGTTCGATAAACACTCAAAAACGAATTTCCAAATATGGAATAGCAGTACTTGAGTTTAAATTAGTATATTCCCTACTACTCGAATCTTACATTTTCTCTTCATGAGTTCAAGCTGCCAGTGTCTTAAAATAACTTGGACTAAGAACAATATTACGTTATCCATGGCTTGGAAAATCACAGCTTTGATGGTGGAGTACATATGTAGGTGCTCTCCGTGAACTTGTGAACCACACCCCGTCCTCGTAAGGCAAGTTAAACCCCGATACATGATTGATTGGCTACGACGCACGCTCGTTATTTTTTTGAAACAGAATTGCAAACACTGAGCATTGGAGTGATATACAAAGCTAGATCACCGAAATTAGAACAAACAAATGTTGGAGGATGCATGCCTATTACTCTTGTTCAGGGCTTAAAACCTAGAAACAAATTCACATCGTTTTGTAAAAGGAAAGACTGCAATCAAAGTTAAAGGAAAAGTTATGAGAAAAACCTGTAAATAGTACTATTTTATAAAACAGTTAAATAAAAAAAGCACAGAAGTAAACGCATGGACTAACTTGTAAAGTAGTGAGGGGGGTAAATAAAATAAAAATAAGGTTAATAATAAAATAGAGTTAAACTCAAGCTAATTCTGGGGTTTTTAGAATTGTGCTTACAAGAGGAGAGCACCGGCGGCAACGATACCAGCAAATACGGCACCGCCCTGGATGGCACCAACACCGTTGACCTGGGAGACAGAGGAGGAAGCGGCGGCCGAGGAAGTGGCGACAGCGGCTGAAGTCTTGATGGTGGAGGACTCAGGATGAGTGGTGGAAGCAGCATGGGTAGACTCGGCGCTGGAGACAGCAGCAGTGCTAGAGGCAGCAGCGCTGGAGGCAGCACTAGAGGCAGCACTAGAGGCAGCAGCGGAAGAAGAAGCAGCTTCGCTGGAAGACTCCGCAGTGGAGGAAGCAGCGGCCGAAGAGGCACCAGCGCCACCGATCAGAGTAGCGTAAAGGCCCTCAATGGTGGTGATAGCACCATTGACAGCAGCGGCAACGGTAGAATCACTAGCAGAGAGAGAAGAGATGGGGGGAATAACAAGAGCGAGGACGGGGCTCAGGTTGGAGGAGATGGAGGCAATAGCAGAATCGGTGTTGAAGTCCGAAATGTGCGAGTTAATCAAGCCGACAACTGTTGAGTAGTCGTTGGAGGCCTCAAAGGACGCAAGGGATTTTGAAGCAGCGCCAATGATGGAGATGACACCGGCAGAGTCAATGCCGCCGAGGACGAAGGAAGCGGCCTCAGAAAAGAGGTTGTCGACGTCAGTGTTGGACTTGAGGGCAGAGATGATCTCGGCAGCCTCAGACTGGGCCTTGGATTCTTCAACACCAGAGGCGCGGCCGGCAACGAGGCCTTGAGAGATCTGGTTGACGATGGAGGAGACGACACCAGCGACTTGGGCGTTAGCGCCGACGGCGGCGACGGCGGAGATAGCGACAACCTTCTTGGAGACCATTGTATATGTGTATTACGGGATGCTTTTGAACAAAAAGAGGGTTTTTAAATAAAACGGTAGCGAGTGACTTTAGAGTGTCTTGGATGAATGATGAAGGAGAAAAAAGGGGAAAGAGAGAAGAGCAGGAATGGCGTCTTTTATAAACGGCCGAGTATGCTGAGTGTGACGGTTGAGGGGCCGGCGGATGACCCTTAATCGGAGTTTGCTTTAAACAATGTGGTTTTGTTTTAAGCCAGAGAGTTGAAAATGGTGTTTGTGTCTGTGAAACTTTCATATGAAATTTGACGATCAATTTGGAGCGCTGGGCGGTTGTTACCCCACAATGCGCAGCGGTGCGAGAGGGTTTGTGCATTGCACACGCAGCCCAAACGAAGCCAAGCGCAGCCTTAAGCGCAATCCTTAGGCGCGGTGAGCTAAGCGGATTGGCACATGAAGAACAAGACACAAAAATTAATAATGAAAAACATCGGCGTCGTCGTCCGAGTCGTTCAGATGTTTAGTGCGCAGATTCAGTGGCGGAAAATAAAACTTTTTTTTTCAGAGTTTCAAAGTTTCTTGTTCTTTTTTTTTTCTCCGCTCGTTTGAACGGCGTCTTGCCCTGCGGCCGCTCCCCTCAATCGTTGTGCACATGAAAGTTTCCAGTGATGGCGCAACACGTCGTCAGCAGTTGTGGGTGGATATCAATCAGCCAAAGCCAAAAGAGACGAAAAATTCACAATACCCAAGGTGTTCATCACTCAATGTTGATGCTCATGGGGTTGCAAGTGAACCAGTAGCCGTAATCTCAATACGAAGTTGTCTTGTTCGGTGCCTTGGCTAGTACTGCACTTGATAGTTCTTCATCGGTTTGCATGGCACTGCTATTTACTGCGCGCAAGTGCTTGAAGCGTTTCCACACTCATTGCAAAACTCGAAGTACATGCTATTGCCATTTCCAGTGACTGTTTGATCTTTTTGTCTGCTCCATAGTAGTAACGTTACCAACGTCCGAGTCCCTTTGTTCTTGGTGTCTGGTGGTCGGATCGGAATATCCCAAGTGGGAAGTTCCTAAGTTCGTACTACAAAAAAGGCGTGAGCCAATCACAGGACTCCACTGCAGTAAGCGGGGTAGCTACTAGTACTCAAGCAGTACTATTACTAGTATAGATGACCCCACACACTTAACCAAATTGGAATTATAACTCTAAACTTCGCCGTCTAGATTGGAAGAAATAAAACTTTCTTTCCAAATATCAATCTACTTGTTCAGAGGAATCCCTGAAACATCTAAGTTCTTCGAAGTTTCTTGGTTGTTGCAAGAGATCCAAAAGGCTTTATTGTGCCATTTATGATTAAAATTAGTTGATAACATTTGAACTATAACAAGAACATGACAATTGGTAGTAATTTCGGATGTACTTTACGTGGTTAAAGGCATAGCTGTGGTGGTGTTCAAGGAGATGACGGACACAATCACATGCGCTGCCGCCGATTGCCTAATTTTGAAACATCATGTTAACATTTGGCCGACTGCGATTGTGTGCATCCATGCCTTTTGGGTTGCCCATCGACCAAATCGCACAGCTGGGAGAGCTTATAAGCAAGCATGCACTCGAGCCTTTGGCGTACGAGTACTAGCTTTAAATGTTTGTTATCACCCATCTCGATGGATTTGTTGTGGACGCCTCGAGTCCCCTTTTGCACCTCAGTCGTATTCAGGAGCTGCCCAACACTTGGCACGCTTCGCATGTATTCATGCCCACAGATCACCGTAAATAGGTGACCATATGTCATTGATACAGATAAACAGATACAACAAGTGGAGATGGCTTCAATGCTCGTTACCAGAGAACTGTAGTTCACATGAGTTCAAATGTTTATCAGAAAGAAAAAAGAAACACTGAGGAGCGCGTATACCTGGATAACAGGCTCAAGGCCCGGTTCTTGCCTACATACTTTTTTTTTCTCTTAACAGCTACATGCACACAGTAGCATCTAGACTTCAATGGTCACACTTGCACACCATCTATTACAATGGGTGCTTTTAGTTACACTTATCCTTGCAAGTGCCATCCATGCCCCTACTAATCTCTCCTACGTAGTATTGATGCCAGCCCATGATCTCTGTCTCCAGAGTCCTACATGTGCCCACCCCAAAAGCCCGACATAGAACCTTCCACATGGCCCACCCATGTAGTCCGACTCTGGATGAAATTTCACCGTCAAAAAAACCCCACACGCGCACTTCGAGCCCAAGTCTCGAGTTCCCCTTTATCTGTCTCACCACTTTTTTCAGCTGGGTATAAGATCTCGAGAAGCGCAATTGCCTTCGCATATTCCTCTTATGGAGCCAAGACTACATACAGTACGTGTATGTAGTCCAGACATTCTCAATTAGTTTCAGATCAGGTGAAATACCGAGGCCACTTTAAGAGTTTTATCTCGTGTATGTGTAGCTTCAGTCACACATCTGTAACATCTCATTACGAGTTTTCGGCTCCATAATTGATCTTGCAAGAAGCGGCATCGAGGGTCTTTTGATGTGTAACTTTTTCACTTGGAAGTCTGTTCCGTGCACTTCGAATCGTGGGACATCCTAACCGAATTAACATAAACTTCCCTGTTAACAGTACTGCATCCCCCAATATGTCATGTAAACTGGGGCCTCTGACGTGGTTTTCTTGATTCACAAATTTAGATATTGACTATTCAGGAGGCTGCCTTCCACAAGATTACGTGGGGTGTGGGGGTGACAGCATACATCAATTTTTTATCTTAGAGGTGAGGGAGAGAAGGACAATTTATAATCATGAAAAAAGCTTGGAGAGATTGAAAGTATCCTGGCTGGCTGCTAACGTCTATAAAGTACATAGACCGCAGTTGACTTATAACAAATAATAATAATAATAATAAAGTTAAGGTTGCACAATAGAAGGAACATTACATGAAGAGACTTGTACGGTACAAGTTGCTATTGTATTCATAATATGAGAGAAAGTTCATCATCGTGGCTCTGGATATCTCACCACCGCAAATCACGTGACACAACTTTATTTCCTGCTTGAGGAAGCATGGATATCCTTCAATACTGAGTGTTTTGTTTTACTCTTCCGTTTCGCACCCTTTTTTTTATGCTTCGATATGGTTTGAAATTGTGGGGTTTCCTGGGCCGCAATTTTTATAAGGAAGTCATTAAAGTGCTATCCTTTAATGATGAATATTTAGCTCAATTAATACTTGAAATACAAAACTATGCAGCTTGGCCCTTGACAGCTCTAAATCTCAATCTAACGTAACCTGCATACCACTGGTTAGAGTAAGGGTCATAGTTGATGCCTCTCAAGACCTCCAAGACGTCGGCCAAGAACACGTCTTTGGTAACACTTGGATCTTTCTTCTGGACAGCCTCAATGAACGCAAAGCCAAACAGCTCAAGCCATTGCAGCATGCCATTATCGCCATGCGGCAAAAGAGTCGACCGGTATTCGCGCTCAATCCTTTCGACCTTGAAGCCGGCGGTTTCGAGGTAAGTGCGGACAATGTCCTCGTGGGGGAAGAACCACGGACTCGCCTGGTGCGCGTCGCTGGCGGACACGCCGTACTTGATCAGGGTCGCAATGAACGCGGCGTGGATCTCAGAGACGTTTCCGAGCCCGCCAAACTCAGATGCAAAAACGCCGTGGGGCTTCAAGGCCTTGTAGACCTCGTTGAAGAAGCGCTGTCGAATCGCCTCGCCGTCGCCAGACGCCTGGTTTGTGCAGAGAATCCAGTGCATGGCTGCGTTGGAGAACGCCTTGTCGTAGCCAGTTTCTCCAGTCGGGTACTTGAGTGTTTCCGAGTCTACCTCGCGGGCGTCGACAAGCGTAACGTCGAGCTCGTGCTGTTCTTTTGCAATCTTGAGCAGGTTGGCCGACGCGTCAATTCCGTGCACGTACTTGACCACCTTTGCTAGATCTGCCGTCAGCTTGCCGTCTCCGCATCCGATATCCAGAATTGTGTCGGTGCTCGCAGGCTTTAGGAAGTCGTCGACAACAATTGACGCCAGCTTGGGCACAAACGCAGCGTTGTTGACGTAGTCATTTGCCGCCCATTGGTCTTTGGTCTTCGTATCAGTTGTGGTCATTGTGTTTTTCTATATCTTGATTGCTGGCCTGGAGTTACTGTATATTGGGGTTTGTATTTTGTCTCTTCAATGCATTTGCAAGCGTATTTAAAGGTTTTGGTTTTGTGGGGATAAACGGTTCGAGCAAGCGTGTATGGCTGAAGAAGCTACTGAAAAGGGCCCCGAAACCGCAGCGACATCGGAATGATGCATATAAGGCTGAGTCTACCCGCAATTTGAAAACATAATCGTTGACCTTTGACCTCTCAGAACCCTTCTGAGATATCGATGTTTGATCATTGAAAATTCCAAATTCCATATGTATGTAGCATACATATCGCTAGTGCAGCAATGCAGCCGGTATCGGAGGAGAGTATCCTTCAAAGAAAGCGTAATCGCTGCTGTTGTCCTCAGCCGTACCACATTATGAATCATCACCGTTGACATGCATGCATGATTCGCTTGGATTTATGTTTTGACGTGTAAATCAGGCAAGACTCAAGTGAGTGAAGGCTTCTTACAAAGGACCCTAGCTATACTCAGCACTGAGTTCTGATGGACACCTTCAGTTTGGCGTACAATTGATACCAATCATTGCAGTATGCGTACTGCGAATGAAAGAACCTCATCAAGCGTTTTCACTGGAACAGTGCACAGCCAATGTGAACATGTATGAACTCTTTTACCTACTCATGAGTTTCGCAAGTGCCTTGGTGCAGTTTTTGTTACTACACTAGAGAACATCGCGTATACTATATCGTGTATACATGTACAGTACGTGGAGGAAGAGAAATGCATTTCATCCAAATATTTCGGCACAGGGAGCGAAGGACCATTAAACACACGCGCAAATTAATGTGTACCCAATAGTGAGGTTCGGATTTTCTCAACGGCACAAAGGGAAGTTCCACAGCGTAAAGTTCTATCAACAACAACGGCCGCCGGATAAATGTATCCCACTACCAACATCCCAACAACGATCATTTTTAGAGTCGACGGGCCGTCCGCCAGGCCTTGTCTGTTTTCTTTCTGCAAACATTTGTAGCACCGGGCAGCCTGCAGCTCAGGGAACGTTCGCCTGAGAACATTCGAAGCACGTTTAACCCATGGGTTGCAGGCGTATTTTCCCCTGTTCGCCAGCATTGAATGGGGCAAGAAACGACGTTGCAACCAGAGATTCTTCATCCGGAACATTTGAGGACTCCGGCCTGGTCCCACGCGTTTCACGTCGTTAAGAGTGTTGCCACTTATCAGTTGATATATAAGAGAGAATAAAAATTTTACTACCTGTTTTCTCCCATACCATTCCCTCCTTCTTGCACTTCTCCAACCATCCCAAGAAAAACCATCCATAGAAATGACTCTCATCGTGGCTTCCATGTAAGAAGGGCTTTCAATTGTCAAGTCATCCGCAACTAACGCAACCAGGTTCCTTCCATATGCGGTAAGCTTGGAAACAGAGAAGCCGCCCCGAGAAAATCGTCCACAAGCCAATAACGAATCCACCGCTTCCCATAATCACCGCCAAAAGCCGACATCTCGTTTAGAAAATGAGAACATTGCATCTGTTTCTTCTATTCCACTCGCAAGCAAACACGCAGTGCCGGACATTGTGAAGTCCATCTCTCTACTTCAAGAAGAAAAGAAAAGCCAAGATCAAAATCAACTCTCTTCTCAAGAATTCTTTTTGGGCCAAACGTCCAAACTCGCTGCCAATAATGCTAGCATTTCAGATCCCTCTGATGCTTTCCACAATCAGTCTGCGTCGTGCTCGCTCTCTAACCCTCTCGCGTCTGTGCCCAGGGCTGAAGTGCCCGAAGCTTCCCTGCTCAGGCCTGCTTCCAGCTTTGATTACAAGAGATCTTTACCCCATCCACTCAATAGGAAAAACTCATCAATGGCCAAAATTGATGCGAAGTCTGAGACCCAGTGGACCATTGAGACCCAAGGATCTGGGAATGGAGGTTTGAAAAATGCAGTTCGTCGCTCACTCGCAGAAAACATTGTTAAAGATGTGCGTTGGGTGGGCCTAGCAGACTCAGCCGGAGTGGGCCTCACAAGCCTGCCAGCCAGCACTCTACGTGAGATTGATCTTCAGCTTAGGAAACAACAATGCGCTCCTGTGTTTGTCAAAGAGGCTATTCTGTATGGGCACTATAGTCAATACTGCAAACGCGTCCTATGGCCTACTTTACATTATGAACTTCCAGACGAATCGAGATCACAAGAATATCCTGACAGCTCCTGGGAACATTACAAGGCCCTGAATCAACTTATTGCAAACAAAATAGTGGAGTGCTACAAACCGGGCGATACAATCTGGGTCAACGACTATCATATTTTGCTAGTGCCCAACCTTGTTCGCGAAAAACTGCCCAATGCAAAGATTGGATTTTTCTTGCATGTTGCATTTCCTTCCAGCGAGGTATTCAGGTGTTTGCCTGCACGAAAGGAACTTTTAGAAGGAATACTTGGGGCAGACTGTATTGGGTTCCAAACACCAGAACATGCGCGGCACTTTCTGCAAACTTGCAACAGAATACTGGCGGTTGACACCACACCAGTCAGTGTCAGAATGAAGCAGAAAACAATATCTGTTGTTGTGGAGCCTATCGGAATTGACCCATCCAATTTACAAACAGCTTGTCAAGACAAGCAAGTTTTAAAATGGCGCGATATGATCCGAGAGAGATGGCCTAAAAGTAAACTGATTGTTGCTCGAGACAAATTGGACAGTGTTAGAGGCCTAAAGCAAAAGATTTTAGCCTATGAACACCTTTTGAAAAGTCACCCGGAGATGATCAATGATACAGTTCTTATTCAAGTCTGTCAAATGAATCAAACCGACCCGCAATTAGAGAGAGATGTCACTGCTATCGTGGATCGCATTAATTCTCTCCAGTCAAGTTTTGCTTCAACAGAGCCGTGCGTTTTTCTTCACAAGGATATCGAATTTGTGCAGTACGTTGCACTACTTGCAGAAGCCTCATCTTTTGCAGTGACGTCGATCAGAGAGGGCATGAATTTGACTTGCCATGAATTTATTTACTGCAATGAGACAAATAGCCCGCTGGTGTTGTCAGAGTTTACAGGTGCAGCGGCTGTTTTGGGTAACGACACCATTCTTGTTAATCCATGGGATAGAAATGAGATGGCAGAAGCTTTCTATCTGAGTCTAACAATGGACGAAACAGAAAAGAAGAGACGATGGGAATCTTTACACAATCTCGTCACGAGCAACACGTGTAGCAAATGGGTAGAAGACTTTCTACACGATGTTGATGTCGCCTGGGTGGAAAGACAAAGACGGCAGCTGGAGGTTGTTCCATTGCTCGACACACTTAGGTTGCGAGAAGACTACAAGAGAAGCGCTTCCAACTATCGCATGTTCTTTTTAGACTTTGAGTCCTCCGTTCTTGGCATTGAGCTTGGTTCAATGAGTTCTCGATCCACATTTAATCGACGAGACAGTACTTCTAGCATCTTAAACACGGATGACAAAAGCCCTACTTCATCTCGCCCGTCAAGTAGCCCGGCCAACCACACCAATAACCAACTAAACCACACGCATACATTTAGTTGGAGTGACGCGCAACAAAGTGTATACAAGACCCTACCTGAGAAGCACAACAATCACACAACTTACCTGTCACCTCAGAGAAAGTTGTTACTTCTTGCCGAGCTGACTTCTGATCCTAAGAATATTGTCTATGTTGCTAGCCATGACTCCAAGGCCTCGCTGGAAAGGATGTTTAAGCAGATACCTAACATTGGGCTGATTGCAGAAAACGGTGCTTCGATTCGGTTTTATTCCTCCGAAGAGTGGATTCCACAGATGGACACGAGAGAAACCAAGCAGTGGCAGAGAACGCTGGGAGTGGAACTGAGCAACACTCTAGAAAGGTTTCCGGGCGCCGAGGTTGAGGTGACGGGCGCTAAAATGATAATTCGCATCAATAGGTGCGCTGACCAAGATCGCATGGCGTTGCTGATGGGAGAGCTCATCAGTCATATTAACGATAGTTACGATTCCTTTGGGCTTCATGCAGTTCTTGGCAATGGGCAGGTTGTTATTTCAAGCAACAAGAACAATAAACTTTCAGCCATTAAGCGGGCGTTTCACTCGGATCTGCACCGCTTGTATTTCCAGTCTCTCCTGTCAGATCAAGAACGTCCCAGTAGCATTGAGATGATGTTTATTGCGGCTGAGAGTGGCAAACCAGACAACGACGAGACATTTGAATGGGCAAACTCCTTGCTTAGTGGGATTGAAGACGAAGAGATCTTTGAACCTATTACAGGGACTACGAGTAGCGCAAGCACAACTCCAAATAGGATTCTCAGCCGGTCGCAAAGCCGGACGCATAGCCGTGCACAGAGCCGTGCGCAAAGTGGCAATGTAACCCCGAGCCTGGGCTACGAAGGGTTTCACTCTGGCACGCGGCTGGACGAAGTAGGACCCGGGGGCAGTAGCAGCGACCTTTTGAACAGGGGAATCGAGGAGCGAGTGGACATGTTTAGTACCAGCAAGCATACTTTCATAGTACCTGTCGTCTATACGGTGTCTGTCGGGGGCACCGGCACGTATGCGCAGTCGATGGTGGATGGCATGAACGGATTACTGACCTCATTGCAAGAGGCGATTAGGCCATTTGGAGCCTCGTAGTTGCTGCCTTTAATGCATTTAATTTTGTAGCTTTTTAAAACACTGAACAATTTCATCATCGATTTCCCCTGAAATCACTAGTTGCTGGACCGTTTTTATTTCATTTTTCATGTTTTAAATCTTTTTTTAAATTTTTTTTTTTTTTTTAACTCGATTTTTGCGCTCAGGCCACAGACGTCAAATTTGGACCGCAGGGTCTGGGGTACCGTATCACGTGAACACCCTGTTGGGCCGATTGCATGAAAAGTGGATGGAACGTTGCGGCCAAGCCGAAAAATGAAAAGTTACGGCCAAAACGTGTGGGAGGCGCAAACGGGAGCCAAGGCGAAATGGGCGCAGAAAGGAATTCAGAGTTCAAAATTGTTCATTTGTTGCCTTAAGTTACTACTATAAACGCCTATAAGAGCCATGACCCCATTGTGGCCAACACAGCTGAAGCTTAGATAAAGGACACCACCGCAACAGAACGTAGCCACGGGTGGCCTGTCTAACGCACTTATCTTTCTCGCCAAGGCGCAGCGCTCTTCTTCTCCTTCTCCCTCTCACTCACGCATGCCCTCGTCCCTTCACAATGCCCAACTCAACACCGCTCGGTACTCGGTCCTCACCCAATCTCGCGTCTTCCGTGTATCATGACATGGCAAACTCAAACATGCCGCAACCGACGCATCACGAGAGAAGTGCAGCTAGCCGTGGAGCAAGGGGCCCCAACTTACTTATATCTCTGCCCATTTCCCCTTCTTCTTCCCCCACACAACCCAAAGGCCAGTTCTCTCCATCGCAAAAGCAGCATTCTCTCAAACTTGACTTAGACTCCAAGCTCACTACCTCTACCTCATACTCCCCGTCGCTCATCCCCGTGTTTAACTCAAGGGCCCCTTCCTCTGCAACAACCCCGACTGTATCTCCCCCGTTATCTCCACAATCCAAAAGTCGCGTAGCGTACCCCAGTCCTCCAGACTACTTTGAACTTGACTCAACGCAAGAACGACAACAGCAAATTATGCCACAATCCCCAGCCTTTCTAAAACACAGAGCCCTCTCGCTAGACTCGATAGGTCAGCCCTCTGCATACCCCAGCAACTCTGTTTCGTCTTCTTGCGCCAGCGAACAAATGAACCAATTTACCAACGATCACCAACGGCACCATGTGAGGCGTCACAGCGTGGCCATCAAGTTTTCTCCTACATACAAGCGGAATTGCTCATTTGGGGAGCGTCCTGCAAGTCCGGTCGCTGAGTGTGTTCTCAAGGGCGAGTTTCCATGGCGCTAACCTACTTTCGCATACCTCGCTCTGGCATCATATTTCATCATATTTATATTTATATTAAAAGTACATAACAAGTAGTTAAAAAAAATTAATAAAAATCATCAGGCATATAACGAGTGGTCTTCTCGTAGAGCCGACCGCGCAATTTCATTACTCTCTTTCATTTTTTCAAAATCAATGGACGTGAGACCTATCGTCGTCGAATCCCACAGCATGTTGAACTCGGCAAACTCTCCGCCTGTCGCGTAGTCAATTGCCCATATATTCTCCTTGAACCTCTTACTCTGTGCAAACGTTAGCTTGGTGAAGAGAGAAAAGAGATCCTTGCTCACTACTTACCCGCTCCCTATCATCGTCCATTCGCCTCAAAATGTCTTCTTTAGAAAGTGTCATACTAGCTCCTTGTTCTGAATTTCCCGCGTCTTTACTCTTTTGACTGCAAACCGTTAGAACCAGCTGTAGCTAGAGCTAATCATGGCACACAATACTCACCAGTCTGCCTCCCGCGTGTCCAACCACTCGTCGAGGTCGTGCACAGCGTCTTCCTCGAGAAAACGCCTTTCTTCGAAATTCCGCAGAATTGTCCTCGAAGGCTGTATGTTCACGAACCCAGCTTGCGTCTCTGGAACCGCTTTATCGAAAATTGTAGGTAGGTCTCTGAGAATCCAAGTGTGATACTGCGCGCCTATCACGGCTTCGCCGGGCGGCGTCCGCTGGCTCTCTGCCGTCGCGACGCAGAGAGCTTCTATGAAATAAAGAATGTTTAGCTTCGCATTCAGTGAAGACTAGCGGGTTAGCCATTTGTTGTTTCTAACTTTCGTGGTGTATAGCTTACTCGATCTAACTGCTGAAGAATACAAGAATACAGATCTTCCCGAAGGTCCACATTCCGCAACAAAAACTGTACGGCCGTATCGTTTGCTTGAATTGAGCCATTCAGCTTTTGAAGGCTCTTGATAAATGTTAATCTTGCCTCAAATGGATCCATCTTGGTTGATTTTTCTCTTTTGGCCTTTTTGGAGTTGACGATTTGGAACGAGCAGTTTTGTGAAAAGAAATAGTTTTGGGAAGGTCCACGTGACCGATTTATTATATAAGCTCCTAAGCTCGCACGAGACAAATATAAAAAATTTTCCAGAAATTCAACACTGGTTCTTTTTTTTAAAGACTTATCAGCAACTTGCAGTAGATCCATTCACAAACAAGTCAAAATGGCAAAGACCAAAGGAAAAGTGAGTAATGCCCGTCATGAATTGCAGGCTACGTTAGGGTCGTGCGAAAGCCACGGCTCCAGCAATGTTTATGTGTCATGAAACTAACAAATTCGTCTATAGGGAGGCAAGGTAAATAGCAATCAGTTCAAAACCAGGTTCTTTCGGAATCACTGACACCGTCTAGAATCGCCGCAGAGGAAAGAACGAGAACGAGGGCTTCAAGCGCGAGCTGACCCTTAAGGAAGAGGGACAAGGTAAGGCTCTTTCTTTTTTTTTTTTTTTTTATTACAGCGAATCTTAAAAACACAGTGTGTCATGTCTCGATTTTCTAACACACAATCATTTTTTTTTTATCTAGAATACGCCCAGATCACCAAGATGCTCGGTAACGGCCGCGTGGACTGCTCGTGCTTTGACGGCGTCCGCCGAATCGGCCACATTCGCGGCAAGATGAGAAAGAAGGTCTGGATCAACCAGGGCGACATTGTTCTCTTGTCACTGCGTGAGTTCCAGGACGAGCAGGCCGATCTTATCGTCAAGTACAACCCCGACGAGGCTCGTGCCCTTAAGCAGCAGGGCGAGCTTCCCGAGAGCGCCAAGATCAACGAGAGCGATCCGTTTGGCCAGGGCTCGGACGAGGAGTGCAACTTTGAGTTTGACAACGACGCTGAGTCGGATGATGACGAGGAGAAGCTTGATATTGATGATATTTAAATAGAGGTTGTAGTTCAACAAAAAGAGTGTTGCTTGGTTCTTTTTACTATATGTTAATTATGGCTTCAAATGTTGGTTTACCGGGCCATTGTGGACATCGGTTTACCAGGCCATTGTGGACATCTGGATGCTAGCTAATACAGCGTTAGAGTTGGTGTGGGTGTGAGTGGGTGTGCCGTAGAATTGCCTTGGTAGGATTTGCCTCAAGTAGATGCCACGTAAATAACCCACTAGATCTTTCTTTCTAGGACTTGTCGAGTACTAAAAGCTTTGATGGTGTCTTTCTGCAGTGCCTTTCTGCAGTGTGCAGTTGAACACGTTTAAACAGTGACTTGTCATACATGTGCGTCCACTCACCGCACCCAACTTTCCACCTCACTCGACTACTTCATTGAGTTAGGCAACCCAAAAAAGTGCAATTGAATAGCTATGAGTACAGTATATGTAAATGGTCCCCGAATAGTAGAGATTAAGATCTCGCATACAAACCTCACACCCTGGCAAAATCGTGTAAGCGATTTGAGAGTGAATCTATGCATCTCCTGAATGTGAGCTCCTTCCGGGCGCTTTGAGCCAACGTATCAAATTCTGCTGTCTTTCTCGTTTTTTTTCCCCCCAGCTAGTTCGAGGAAATGGCATTGCTTTCGCTTATCTCTCTTTAGGTAACTCCAAACATTTCTCAATGGGATATGTATCAAATGAATAGGGGCAATATAGCTCCTGCTTTATGAATCTTTGCATGGTCCTCCTGAAACCACCTAGTGCCATCATGATGAGGCAGAAGCCCATTTTCAAAGGCTTTTCGATACTCTTGGCTATGAATCCGTCGCGTGCACTCTCCGCGTGTCACGTCGCATCAGGCTTAACGGTGACCTCTCTGTTAACCAAACCGCAATCCTAAAACATCACGGAGATTGGGGCTTTAACATGGTTTTTTTCAAATTCAGAAGGCCTCTGTTGTACTTTCCAAGAAGTTGTCTTCAAATAAACATGTTGGAGTTGGTTGATTGATTGCGTGCAGTTGTGGTGCCTAAATAACTTGTGACAAAAGTACGTAGGTAAACAAACCCACCATATCTCCAACAAATCTTCGAACTTAGGAAGTCAAACGCGTGCATTTCAAAGTCTAGCAGCAGCCGACTCTTTAGTTGTCCTTGCTCGTTTCCAAGACTTTCATCTTAGCGACCGATAGCTGCGAAGAACCCGGCGTAGTGTCGACTCTGAGACTTAACCATTAGGGCAACACTAAGTGATTCTTCTCTTACTGGGGTCATTTCTATAGTATGGCGTCTTTGTTTGTTCAAATGTTTACTGGGCCGATCTTTGCAAGGCTTATGTTCTATCGCTTGTTGCATGCTAGTACATCTTATTGTTGGTAGCTAGGACTAGTTGAACCCTCGCTCAACTATCCTAGCAGAAAGACCGGCTTCTAGCTTGATCAACATGTCTGTTTTTGCCTTTAGATAATTAAAAAAAAAAAAATTACGATTTTTCCGGCCATAAGCTGATATTTCAATACAAAAATTGCTTCCTTTGGACATTTTTTCTGAAATGTTCCTGAAGGTAGAAGAGATGGTGAGAAATTCAAGTGGGGTACCTGGACGGAAAATAATGGCTGGTGACGGTTAGTATTGCACTTCTCAAGTGCTAGAAGTATGTTGTGTTTTTTCGTGATGTGTGAGAAAAATAAAAAAGTTACAACTACAACCTCGAACAAGTTGGTGCGGCGTGAGATAAAACCTGTGAATTTTATCTGCAACAGAACCCATGTTTCTTCTTTCCTTTCCTTTCATTTTCATCATCACTCTCGTCCACAATGAGTGAACACCCCGACCGACGCCCACTGCTGGATTCCTACGCAGCCGAGTCTCCAGCTGGGAAATCCCCAACTGGCAACTCTCCTATGCCTCCTTACCGATCTGCTCCCTCAAACGGCAACAATTCACCCGTGCCCCCATACAGAGCGTCAAGATCTCCTTCCGTAGACCGCACTCCTCCTAGCTGGGGGTCTCGCGAACGCAGGGTGCCTCCGAATCTTCCCTACGATGGGCCGCCAAGAGGACATCCCGGTTCTCCGTCTGGTATGCGTCCACCGATGCGACGTCCATCTTTCAACGATAGGCCCCCCTTTGATGGGCCTCCACAAAGGCGCCCAATGCCTTCTCCGGGTATGCACATGAACGGGCCTCCAATGAGGCGTGCAATGTCTCCTTCTGATAGAGAGAATCCACCTAAACGACGTGCTTTGTCTCCTGCTGACAGAGACGGCCCACCTAGGCGGCTACCATTGCCTCCTGCTCATATGCCATCCTTTGACGGGCCTCCAAGAAGACGGCCCATGCCTCCCTCTGGTATGCCAATGAACGGGCCTCCAATGCGGGGTGGGATGTCCCCTGCGGATAGAGATGGCCCGCCTAGGCGTCGACCATTGCCTCCCGCTGTTATGCCCGACTTTGATGGGCCAAGAAGGCGGCCTCCTCCTGGTATGGATGGCCCGCCTAGGCGAAGTGCATTTCCTCCTTCTGATAGAGATGGCCCACCTAGACGGCGGCCATTGCCTCCCTCTGATATGCCAGCATTCGATGGACCTCCAAGAAGGCGTTCCATGCAAACCCGGGACATGCCTATGGAAGATGCTAAGAGGCCTCCGTCTGCTAAAAAGTCTAAAAAGGCCTTAAGGAAAGCCAAGAAGAAGCAGGATTCGAAAAAAGAGGATGTGCCTCTTGTTAAACCGATCTTTGTACAAAATGGCGCACCCATCAAATTCTTTCTTCATCCAGAGTTGAGAGATCCGGAATTTCTGGGAAAATTAATCTGGGTATGCAACTATCCTACCTCAATTGACATTGTATTAACTTTTAGAACTATGGAGGGTTAGCCACAGATCGTGAGTTTGAAGCAGATATGCATTTAAATTATTGGACTGCTGCTCCGAAGCGTACACGGTATGTTGGACCTGGCATAATGCTGAATTGAAACTAACTATAGCCTAGCACGGAATATGATAAGAGATACATCAAAGCTTGTATTGAAAAAAATGAGCTACTTCCTAAGGAGCACTTCGTCATCAAAGACGTGAGGGAGAAACTTAAAAAGCTTAAGGGCCGTGCTATCTTGTATGAACGCCTGTTGTGGTTTGTTTCGATGCTAACTGATTGGTAGTAACTACATTCCTGCTACTCGATATTTTGAGATCGAAGATGATGTCAACCGAGAACTGTATTATAAGTACAAGGAGGTTTGCAGTCCCCATTACCACCCTATTTACAGCCAAGATATCTTTTATGAGATCAGCTACTTGGTATGCAAAGTGCTCGACATTACTTATTCCATGTCTAACTCATAGATAGATTGGCCAAGACCCTCCACCTAACGAGGTCCGCGTCAGACTTTACTACGTACTAAAAGCACAACAAAAGTATGCTCAAACTCCCTGCTTTGGTATCTTATACTAACCCTAGATAGAGTGGAAAAAGCAAATGGGTCAGTTCCATTCGTGGGAGGAAATCTGAGACTTTCGTCAACCCAGCCGTCCTCGTCTACTTTGTCGAGCGTTATTGACCGATTCATCGAGGATCCAAGAATCCAAAACCAAGTTAGGAACTCCTCCCCCATTCCACTTGCAAGACTTTCGTCTACTATGCAAATAAATTCCCAAAATGTGAATTCTAGATTAGTTCCGGCTGTCACACCAAGCGCATTACCCACTTCACTTGGAAGCAGGTTCAGCATTCTTTCAAAGGGAGGAACCCGTTTGAGCCCTTCTCCAGCTCCAGCTATTGCTGAATCTTCCACGCCAGAGCCTTCTAACCCAGCACCTCTTGTCCAGGCTACATCTCTTTCTGAAAACGCAACCGCTGAGTCATCAAGATTGAAATACGCCTCACCTTCTCCAGCCCCCGCTGAAACTCAACCCTCTGTCAACTCGGCAGATGCTGCTAAACGGTTTTTAGCGTCTCTGGAAGCCAAGGAACCAAAGCCCAATGCTGTCAGTAGACCTACAAGCGTACAATCGGCCACTCCACGAAAAAGCCTTGCTTCTATGCTAACCTCTGCGCGACCTGCAAATGCTCCTCCTTCAGTTAAACGTAGTTTTGCAAGCATGATGGCCGAATCGCGAAACAAGTCCCCAGTAATTGCTGAAAAGCGAAGCGAAGCCACATCTACACCACCCAGGCGAACTGAACGGGAAAGACCAACATCAAGTCGTGATAGCACTTCCAGGCGTGAATCAAGTTCTAGACTGAATACTCCGGAGCTAGTCAGAATCAAAGCTGAAATTTTGGACTATTCTCCTGTTGAATCAGCAAGTTCACCGTCCCCAAGAAATGATTTAGTTGCGAAACCTTCCCGAAGGATGTCGGATAGATCTGATATGTCCATCGCTGAGTCTATTCCTGAACCTAAAGGAGCTGATCCCGAGGCTAAAGTTGAGAGTGCCGTTACAAATGCGAATGCTGCGATACCTAAGGC
Organism: Geotrichum fermentans; assembly: GCA_030564905.1. NCBI lineage: Eukaryota > Fungi > Ascomycota > Dipodascomycetes > Dipodascales > Dipodascaceae > Geotrichum > Geotrichum fermentans. The sequence goes on along the minus strand of JAJMAG010000021.1, from coordinate 80,940 downwards.
GCAGCTTCCAATTGTCAAGAAGGAACAGCATGAGGAAGAAATACCTAAATCGCCTTCGCCCAGGAAACCTTTCATACTTGGGAAAGCTTTGAACGAGCTTGGATCAACGACCAAAAATAAAGCTGCCTCTCCAGTGCCCTCGAAACAGATTTCAGCAAAGGAAGAACCTCGTGAGGAAGAAATTTCTGAATCTCCACCTCCTAAGAAGATTTTGAAATCCAGGCATTCCATGACCAAAGAACCCAATGCAAAGGGCAATTCTGCATCCTCAAACACTCCTCCAAAGTTAGAGAAAAATCTTCGAAGAAACACCAGGAGTAGACCGTCAACGAGTGATTCTCGTGAATCCCGTTCACGCCAAAGCACGAAAGATGAGGATGCTAGATTCCGCGACGAGATCATAGCAATCAAAAAAGAACTGAGTAGACCATCAACCAGCGAATCTCGTGCATCTCGCCCACGCACACGTGCGAGAAATGAGGAAGCTAAATTTCACGACGAGATCTTAGCAATCAAAAGTGAACTGATGGGAGGTAATTCAAGCGTTGAAATTCCCGACAACGAAAATGCTCCTATTATAATTTCTTCTAGCTCCGAAGGTGAAGATTATGGCGACGACCAATTCTAGTGTGATGAAGTCACTTGCTCAGCTTAACTTACAACGTGATATTTATGGGTCATATTTAAAGGGTGTATTGGGTTTATATTGTGTTTAAATACATATTTTCTACGAGTTCTTACAATTACACAGCTCATTCACAATCACGGCGTGTCCTTGCACAGGGTTGGGGAAGGGACCTGGCCGGGGATCTCAGGTACGGTACCTCTTAAAGGTGAACCGCACGAGACGCCAGCAAGTATTGCCGAATGTAGCAAGAGAATGGCTAGCCATGCGCTAGCAAAGACGTAGCCACTGTAAAAATTCAGTCTTATGGTCCTCTATGAGAGAAGGCCGCAATCACCAAATCAAGGACCAATAGTCAGACCGACTACAGACGAGACGAGAGCTGCCAGTGCTCGAGGCCCTGGACGTTCACCAGAGCGTGTAACATATTGAGTAGAATGTAGAAAAGCGCGATCACTAAAAGCTTGTATAAAGCGCTTGTAGTAAATCAAATTTCGTATCTCAGCGACCATTGACCGCCCTTCCCTAGCAAACATGTGAAACCTAAGAATCTGTGATCTGCAAGAGTTGATTCATGTAGTAGCGTGCAGAGCATTAAGGAACGAGAAACAATCCCCGCTGAATTTAGCGCGCAAGAAGGACTTTAAATCTCTACTTGAGCCAAGGAGGCAATCTCAGACCTCCATTTGTGTAAAAAAGGCAAGCAAAGCCTCCGAGCATCCATCACCTCCTTCAAGTTTCTGGAAGAGATAGTAATTGTGGCCCACTTAAACAACCTGAACGAGATACTTTTCTGTCGCTGAGTTTTCTACATGGATTGAACCAACCTAGCTACATGTGTGTAACTCTGCTGCTTAAGAATTTCTTATCGATTCTTGGTGTGATTTGTAATATCTTACTAAACCATACTACGGCGAATATTTCTCGAAATTTAAACCCCTTGGGACAAATAAGCAAACACTTTTTTACCTGGAGCCACAAGCTCGATTAGAGCTATAAAAGATATCCTCACGCGTAACCATTTCGCAGACAAGCTCGACTAACACTGGTGCATTTCACCTCTTCGTCTTATCATTTACTCTCAGCCATGAGAAAATCAATGAATGACGAGAGCACACCTGACATTGCATATAACACTTCAGATGACGATCAACAAGATACCGCGATGTTGACAAACAGTCGGCGTGATTCTTCGGCTTCCGGCCATTCTGGTTCTTCTCGTCTGCCTGCTTCAGGAAACCGCAATTCTTGGACTGTCGCAAGATCGGATGAACCTGGCAGATATTACACATCGAGCAAAATTATTTTACCATTGTTTGCTACTGACATGAATGGGATCAATAGTTACAGCCTCAAAGCGTTCTGTTGGCTTATCGAAGAACTTGAGAATTGGGCTAATATTTGCGGATTAGAGATCAACATTAAGCAATTCCAACCAATATACATGTTTGATGAGCTCCGCGAGTTGATCCAGCGAATCCAACACCACTACGTCTTTAACCAAAAACCCATGACTCTAGAAGAATTCAATGAAACAATGACCAAAAGTGTAAAAGGACCGGTTATTTTTGCCAAGAAAAATAAATTCAATGCTCTCGTTGATCGGATAAAGGATTTGGATTTTGATGGAAGATCCCCTTACGACTTAGCCAGCGTCAGGCATGTATTCCAATACTTGCAATTAGACGAGTTAGATAATGAATCGGACAGAATCACGTTGAAAGTTCAAATTATGCTCAAATGGACAGCTGAAATGAGTGATATCTATGGATCCGTCGATGTTGTCCCATCAGATTATAGGGAGAAACACCCGCTTGCCTTAGCCAGTGAATCAAAAGAAGGAACATATGAAGATATTGATGACCTATTGGTCAAACTTGCAAAAGATGCAAATCCTATATATTACCATGATGACTTTATCAAAGCAGGCTGGCCTGGTTTCGATCATTTCAGGTCACAGGTAGAAAAGCTCGCTTTTGACCTGTTCGAAACAACCAACCTCGAAGATACCAGGGTAGCAAATGCGCACCATTTCATAGCTATTATTCGAAGCTGGATCCCTGATCCTATTTGGCTTACCGCTTGTTCTTACGATCCACCTAAAAATCTCAAGGAACTGGTTGACACAGTTTGTGCATTGCGGAATCATCCGGAATTCTCCAGGCGCAATTTATGGCGGGTTTTCGGTATTCGCGAAAACAGTGGAGTAGGGCTCAAATTTTATGACCCCAGAAATTACCATTGTTTGGAGGATAAGAAAGATATTGTTAATGGACTTTCTGCTATTTCACCCCATTTTGTTCCGAGGTTAAACAAAAACGAGGAGTTTAAGACATACTTAGAACAATGGAACTCGGAGAGGCTTAGAAACCAAGAGAAGAAGAAAAAGGCCCTTCAAGCCAAGAGAGCTGCTAGTCGCCCTGTGAAAACCTCAAAACCAATCAAGAAGGCTCCTCCACCAGCAATTATGCCTCCTCTTACGCAAGAACAAAAGGAGGAATTTTCTAAACGACTATTCAAACGGAAAGGCGAGCCGATCAAATTTTATCTTCATCCAGACTTGAAGGACCGCGAAGCTCTCGGAGAATTAATTTGCGTATGTAAATATCTTACCTTGCTTGATCCGGTACTAACTTTTAGCAACACGGAGGTGCGTTCACAAACGACGAATATGATGCGGAAATCCATCTCAATTTTTGGACAGCTGCTATGAAACATTCACGGTATGTTGGATCCAGCCTGGTGCGAAATTGGTACTAACTAAGAAACTTTAGCCCGGAATATGATTTCCGATATATTCACAGTTGTATTGAAAGAAACCAACGACTCCCTTTAGACCATTATGTCATAAGGGACGTAAGGGAAAAGCTCAAACACCGCAAGAACCGAGAAATCTTGTATGAACACATGCTTGCTTGTCTTTTTTTGCTCATTCTTCGTTCTAATCCATTGACAGCCAATACACTCCTGCTGACGAAAACTTTTACATTAAATGCGAGTTCAATCGTGAACTTTACGACAAGTACAAGGAAGTGTGCAGCCCAAATTATGCCCCTATCTACAGCCAAGATATCTTTTATGAGATCAGCTTTTTAGTATGTGCAGGTTTTTAGCTCATCACTTTTTCGTATCTAACTCTAAGATAGATAGGCCATTCTCTTCCAGCCCCCGAAGTTCGTCTCAGACTTCAAGCGATACTCTCAAGACAAAAGAAGTATGTTTTTACTATTAACTTTGATGACCTATGCTAACCCTAGAAAGAGTGGAAGAGGCAAGCGAGACAGACTCATTGCCAGGAGAAACCCTGCAACTAACAAGGAAGCGGAGAGCGTCTTCTGGTTCGACGGGCACTGTGGATCGATACATGGCGAATAATAGTCCTCAAAGCCCACCTCAAAATCCTTTCTCCATTCCGAAGTCAAGGTCTGTTACACCCGCCGCACCGCCTTTGAATTCAGCCCATGATATGAATATCGAATTACATTTGCCGGTTGATCCTAGAAAGGCACCCTCGGTCGACCCTAGAAGGGCACCCACTGCTGATCCTAGAATGGCACTTGCTGTCGACCCTAGAATGGCACCTGCTGTCGACCCTAGAGTGGCATCTGCTGTCGATCCTAGGAAGGCACACGCTGTCGAGCCTAGAATGGCTCCTTCTGTCGACCCTAGAAAGGCACCCGCTATATTACCCAAGCCGAAACCTGTTGTAGCGCCTCCTCCTCCTGCACCAATTCTAGTCCAAGCTCCGATCGATTCAGCAGATGCTGCCAAACGGTATTTAGCTGCTATGGATGCAAAAATTGCACAGTCTGCAGTCACTAACAGGCCCACGATTGCCCACCCGATCATACCTCTTTCTCCCGCACCGGCATCGGCAACCCCTAAACGCAGTTTTGCAACCATGATGGCAGAAATGCAGAATAAAACCAAAATGGGTGCTGAAATGCGAAGGAAAGCCATCCCCAAGCAACTTGGCACAGAGCAGCCAAAAGTGCGCCCGTTGAAAAGTGTTGACAGTTCAAGCCGTGCCTCAAGTTCTCCAGTAAAGAATACCAAGCCAACCCCAGTCAAAACTGTCACTATGGAGGATCATCCTGTAGAACCAACGCGTTTGTCACCTGCAAAAGATGACGCAGCTGTAAAAACTGCGGTTAAACCTGCTGCAAGTCCTGTTGCAAAATCTACTGCAAAACCTGTCGTTAAAGCTATCGCAAAACCTGTCGCAAAACCTGCTGAAGAACCTGCTGCAAAACCTGCTGCAAAACCTGCTGCAAAACCTGCCGCAAAACCTGCTAAAAAGCTTGCTACAAAAGCTGCTGAAAAGCCTGCCGAAAAGCTTGCTGAAAAGCCTGCCGAAAAAGCTGCTGAAAAGCCTGCTGAAAAAGCTGCTGGAAAGCCTGCCGAAAAGCCTGCTATAAAACCTGCTGCAAAGCCTGTCGCAAAATCTGCCGTACAGCCTGCCGTAGAGTCTATCGCAAACCCTGCTGCTGACCTTTCTCAAAGGCCGTCGAGTAGTTCTGATGCTGGAATATCTACGGCTCAAAAACTTATGCCAGGACCAGAGAAGCCGGCTTCCGAGGCTGGACCTAAACTTGTTACTACTAAAAAGGCTGCGTTGCCTCAAACACTACATACGAAGATTAAGAAGGAACCACAAGATGAAAACATGTTTGAGTTGCCAAAGCCGAGGCAAATAAAAATCAAAAAAGAACCTACTGATGAAAATATGTCTGGATTGCCTAAGGTGCGGCAAATTAAAATCAAGAAGGAACCTACGGACGAAAATATATCTACATTGCCTAAGGTGAATACGGCAATTACGAAAAATACCCCCAATGAAAATATACCTGAGCCAATTTTGCCCAATCCTTTGGTATCAGTGAAAGCACACGAGCTTCAATCAAATGCTAAAAGAAAGTCTGCTTCTCCGGCACCTTTAAAACACAATTTAGCCCATGAGGAAAACCTTGACGACGCACCGCCTCGGAAAATTCTAAAATCCAGGCATCCAAATGCCGAGCCATCGCCTATAAAGAGACAATCAGCTGTTGCCCCAACTGCCACCCCGGTTGTTGAGAAAACTACTCGAAAACGTGTACAACGTCGAGATTCAACTAGTGAACCTCAAATTGTGCGTGAGACCAAAAGCTCACACAACAATAAACAGGAATCCCTTTCGCGCCCAAGAACGAAAGCTAAAACCGCAGAAGCTAAATATCTTGAGGAGATCATCTCAATCAAAACGGAACTCCTGGAAGGTACTACCCACCGCATTGAAATGCCTGAAGAAGAAAACGCTCCTATTGTAATTTCTTCAGGTTCAGAAGGTGAGGATTATGGGGAATGGCTTCTAACAAAGTGATTCTCTAAGCCTCTCACTAATATATAACGTAAAATTGTGTCATGTTTATGAAAAAATATAGGTGTTAATGTTGATTAAGGAGTCAGAATTATTTTGAGAAGTTGGTTTCATTCGCCATCATTATCAAGTATGGGAAAATCATATTCACTACTCAGGCGCGCGTTAGGTAACAACGTAGCACGTAAGAAGTTGATAAGGACTTAACTAATATATACATGTATACACGTTTGTTCATAATTTTACTCTCAGCTTGAGATCAGAGTCCATTTATATTCAGTACCAATATATCATACAAGTAACAACTCAGTTCTTGTCACGGTGTTGTTAAGATGTGAGAGAAAAATACTGCAGATTTGGGACAAAAATTCATAACAAAAGACGATTACTCCTGCTTCACAGGATGCCTCGCAAGAAAGCATCGCGTCCATCATCAGAGACAGAAAAAAAGCCACAGCAGCTTTATCCGGAAAAATGGCCTAGATTTTACTGCTGCTATCTACTTCAATCCAAGAATTCGCCTCGTTCCTTCTATATTGGATCCACGCCTGACCCGGTACGGAGACTGCGACAGCATAATGGACTTCTCAAGGCTGGCGGAGCGTTCCGAACCAAGTCGGACAAGAAAAGACCATGGCAGATGATTCTAACAGTATCAGGGTTCCAGTCGAGAGTCCTGGCGCTGCAGTTTGAGCATGCATGGCAACACCCACACCTCACGAGGCTGATCAAGGTGGATGAGAAGGAAGAAAGCGCTTCCGGAAAGAAGAAGGCAGGTGAAGAGGTTGAGGATCCTGCACCTAAGCCCAAGAAAAGAAAGGGACAGCCTGCAAGGTCAATACACGCTCATATAAAACACATGGTGCTATTATGTCAGGCCTCTCTTTTCAGTAAGCACCCGCTTGAAGTGCATGTCTTGGGCGAAACAGCTTCAGCGGCAATTGCAAAGAATAAAGTTGAAGATTTGCTGCCAAGTCATGTTCCGGTAATCAATGATTTTACCGATGCTTTGAGTCTTCAAGCTCAAACCATTGAGAATTTGGATACTCAACCCCAGATTTTCGTTGGAGGTAAAGAGCAAACTCTGACTACGCATGTAAAAGCAACAAAATCACTAGAGGCTGACATGTTCCAAGATATGCTAGCAAAGTATAACGCAGCGACAGCAGCTCATGCAATTTCCCTTTCACAACTCCCACCTCCTCCGTCTCAGCTTGCGGCCGAGGTCTGTGGACTTTCGAATCTACCCATCAATCCTAAAGAAGACCTAGTAACCATTTGCAGAAACTGTGGTGTTCGGTCTTTACTCACTGAACTAGCACGACATGCCTTGTCAAATTCGTCTGATAAAGAAACAACTCAAGTTTTACCAGTCACTGTTACCTGCTACTCCTGCAATGAGGTTAGTTCTTGGAAAGAAGTGGCTCGAATGGCAGTACTATTCCGCAAATATCTTGCTACTAAATCGCTTGAGGAGGAAGACGTCGATGAAGAAGCCGATAGGGTGGAAGCAATTGAGTAATTGACTGAGTTCTTTATTTTCCGTCACATGAGGGTTTGTATTTCTGGTAAATCGACCTATTACGTCTATTTATTAATATGATGCTAATTTCAGTGTATTATTTTCTTTGAAAGCCGATGGCTTATAAGACACGTTGTGCGCTACTCTGCTGTTCACTTGCCAAAACCTTGTGGCTCGAATAATTTTTATAGTTTGAAAGGTTGTCCTCATAATCCACGGTATTGTCAAAGCTATCATCATACCTAGTAAAACCCATAGTCTCGTCATCAAGTTCATCTACAAGCAAAGCTTCTTGGGATTGGGATTGCATTGAACTCGAGCGACGGTGTATACTGGTTGAGTGGAGTTGGAGGCTGCGTCTTGTTTGAATACTAGCGACGGTGTTATCCATTGGAATGCCTTCAAGACTCTGTGGTAGGAGGTATTTGGCGCCCTCGCGTGATAGGTTGAGAATGTATACTCCAACAAATATAAGGAGAAATCCGCATACCAAGGATATATTGTCGATGGCTTTTGACTCATGTACGCCAGCAAATAGAATGAATGATGCGCACAGTGTGAACGTGGTGAAGGTCACGTAATATAAAGGGTTGACGATAGATATATCGAACTGGTCTAACGCCTTGTTAAGGTAGGTTAGTTGTAATGCGATACAAACACACACCACAATTGCAAAAACGTAAGTTGATAAATGCGTGAATTGGTTTTTGCCTTGGAAGGTAAGTTTAACGGCAATTCCGAAACCTTTGATTGACATGACTGAAATCGAGCCGACAGTTGAGCAGATGGAGACGTACACCATTGGGATTTTCTTGCCATATTTTGGTGCGACGACGTAAATCATTACAATTGCAAATATTGCTACGCAGAGACAGTAAACTAAAAAGCCTGGTCTCAATGCATAGCCTAAAATCTCGTCAACTGTATTCACTTCTTTGTCTGCTGGCGCATGAAGCACAATAACTACCGATCCTATCAAACATGTCGCACAACCGAGTTTACCCAAAACTCCAAGGTCTTCTTTCAATATTAATGATGCTAGTATAGCTCTTTTACCTAGATGTCAGTTTAAAACTTAAAGGTACATTCCCACCAATAGATAGAGCTTTCACTGATTCGGCACCACACATACCCTATGATCACTGAGAGAGCACCTAATGGAGTCACTAATAACGCCGGGGCGAACGTATACGCAGCGAAGTTTGCAATTTCGCCAACCGCCATGGTCAACATTCCCGCCCACCATATTGGGTTTTTGAGATATTCAAACCCGTCACCATCGAATCCCTGAGATGACGCTGCCTGGAGGCCTTTTTTTGTTATGATATAGCTTGTTCCAATTGCCAGGGAGCTGCTAATAGCGAGCCCCAGGCCAATATACTTGTCTTCAACCGATTCGGCCATGTGTTTGGTGCAAATCGCAGTCGGCTGCAAATATCTTTATCCAATTAGCACTAATTTTTAGAACCAAGAGCTTCATCTTTAACATTCAAAGATTTTTTTTTCTCACTTTTCTAATCGACATATAACAAAACTTTGCAAAAATAAAAAAAAAGGGGGATGAGAGAAGAATGGAACGTAATTTAGATCGTGTTTTTTTATTGCGTGGATTTTTTCGGCTGAGGAGTACGTTCAATTCCTTGGCGACAATGACAGCTTCTTACAGCTCAAAACGATAAATGAAAAGGAAATAGCCTATTCATAGAATACTGTAAAGAACTTGAAACGTAGAAGGTCTGGAAGAAGGAACATACTAATTTAGAACCACACCACACTGATTCATGTTCTATGGATTAGGGTTGCGTGATCCAAGAGTTGTGATCGTCCGCCCATAATAAGAAGTCTAACGGCTCGCCAAACAGTTGGAACGACTAGTTGCGCTGGAAGGTGTAAGGTGAAGGTGTAAGGAAACAATTTAAGTGTAGTCAAGTTGCTCATGCAGGTTTAATTCTTCTTTATTGAAAGTGCTTAAGTGATACTCAAAACGCTATTGGCGTTGCTGAGGCATCGTTTAGTAGGATATGCTAACAAAATCAACTTATAACTTTACTTTATTCCTTCTTAAGATGAACAAATTCAGAATTAATCTTTCAGCAAAGCCAATTCATTGAGAGCTTCATTCTATCTTTGGACATTCTAAGAAAAGGTACACATGATTTAGTAGCCATATCGAATCTGGCTTCAATAAGTAACACCTCCAAATTGCAATAGTTATTATTCGTGTTTAGCAGGAAGGACGGTAATTCTCTATTATTATTATTCTTGTGATATATCAACTATGGCTTTTATACTCCTTAGAGGCTAGCAGCCAGCTAAGATCCCCGGGAAACCGGAATTCGTTAGCGGTGCTGATTGTCTTTTACTACCCATATTCGCTTTTCGCTGACTTCCTGTACGTGAGCTTTCAACTAAACTTGATCAACAAGAAACAATCTGTTATTGTGATTTTACAGTTATTTCTCGCGCTTTCAAATTGGTCTTGCCAGTAATAAGTCATGAGTTCTGCAAATTGCTTGAAATCTGGCAGTGAGTTTTCATAAAGTAAAAAGGAGCCTGTGTGCATAAATATCTTTAGCTAGTTTTGATTGATAAACTAGGCCAACTCTACCAAACACTGCCTCACTTCTCTAACTGACGAGAATTAAAAATTGACGATTTGATTCAACAAATGTAGCTCATAATAGCTTTTTGAGAGGCGTGTAGAAATGCATTCATGAATTTTGTTCATATAGACTGGAGTAGGCATTTGTACTAAATATGTATTTACCTAACGAAACGGGAAAAAATGCATGGCTTGTTTACTGGACGCTGCTCTTGACGTATTCAACAGCCTTCTCAGTACTGGTTTCTGCACGTTTAGCAAGTGTATTCCACTGAATACCATAGAACCAGTTGACTCCCTTGATTATCTCGTCGTTCCAGACATCCTTCATTGTTTCCTTCAGGTTGAGGCGAGTCTCGTACTGAATTGAGCTCAAAGGCAGAACCTTGGTCTTGCCATGGTTGTCGAGTGTGGTCTTTGCATGCTGTAGTTCGTTCGAGATGAAAGACGAGTTCTTACGGAACTCCGATGCCGTTAGGTATGCAACAGATGATGTCGCCAGAACACCTGAAAAAAAAGGTTAGCACAGATCTAAAAAGATGTTGAATTTCAAATAGCGACGACTGACCTCCCAAAAACCCGTATATCCTGCTCATTGTTGGCGTTGTTTGAGATTTCTTTGGAAAGTTGGTGGTTCGAATTTCAAAGGGTATCGCTTTTCTGAAGGTTAATTCGGCCAATGGTAAGCGTAGTTTGTGGACTAAGGTAGTTATCATCACGGATGAAAATTCCCAGCCTACCAACCAATAAAACTCAGATTTAAATGTCCCACACATAAATTTTCACGCCAGCGAAGGTATCACGAAGCAACAGCGTCGGTAATCACCCCGGAAAGATGGTCTACAGAAAGCTCAATAGGTACGAATCTTGACTTTTTTTAGTTCTATGAAACCCGATCTAATAATATCTCAGAACAAGCACTCACAGAAAGGCTACTCTGAGGAGTATGGTCACTCATTTGATTGAGCACGAATCAATCACCACGACACACGCTAAGGCCAAGGAGGCCCAGAGTGCCGCTGAACGGTTAATACAGCTGGCCAAGAACCGATCTCCTAACCTCGAGGCTGCTAAGGTCAGAGCAGAACAATACATCTATGTAAGCCTACCCCATAAGTGAGGTATGATCTGATGCTAACAAAACACCAGGACAACCCCAAAACTATTCCCAAGCTGTTTGATACGCTTGCTGAACGATACAAAGACCGTGCTGGTGGCTACACGAGAGTGTTGAAGCTTGAGCCTCGTCTTGGTGACAATGCTCCCCAGTCAATTCTTGAGCTGGTGGACGGAAAGAGAGACATGAAGTTCAGTTTAACGGCACGAGTTGTTGCTCGCTTGGAAGCTCAGGGTCTGCCTCTTGATCCTGTTACTAAGTTGGATGCTACTAAAGTTTACAAGTACAGGCCCAATGGTGAATCAGAGTTCAGACAAGAAGTCGAGTTCATGAAGGAGCGGTTCTACAGCACACCCGAGAGTATCGCAAACCTGCCTCCTCCTATTGTTCAACGCCAGAAAGCCCCCATTAAATTTGTCAAGAACCCCTTGGCTACGTCTAAGGCTTAAACGTCTACATATTCTTTTGTATATTGTGTAGTAGGATTGATCTCCAATGTAAATATTAATTATTGATTCTACAAATGAGCTTTCATTCCATTTCATCTATTGTACTATTAATACATTCCTCCTTTATTTATCATTTTCTTCGTTTAAGCAACAACAGATTCATGCTTGTTGATTGCTTGTGACAATGCTTGGTTCGATCTGAAAGTTAATCCCTTGGTCTTTTCAATAACTTGTTGGTAAACGCTGGTAACGGGGTGATTCATGATGACAGTTCCATTAGATTCATCAATTTTGGCATCCATCTTAGTATCCTTAATAAGGTTGGCGATCCATTTCTCTCCCTGCTCAGGCGTAAGATTAAGGCGAGCAGAAAGTTGGGCGACATCAATGCGCTTGTGAATGCGGCAGTATAGCTCAGAGACAAGGTGTCTAGCAGACTCAAGGAAGTCAGACGTCATTCCGTTCAGGAAGAAATCGTTTGACAAAATTGCTTCAGCCTCAGAAAGCTTATTTTGAGCCTCAACAAAGTCGAAGTCGATGTAAAGAGCACGGATGAAATCAGTTACGGGATCTTGGTACTCGTATAGCTCCTGGCCAATGACACGAACAAGATCCTTGAGACGTCGCTGGAAGTTAGTGTTATTTCTGCCCTTGGCATTGAGAGAAATTACAGCAGCACCCAGGTAACGGATGATCCAGGGACAAGACGCCTGGATAGTTGAGATGTAAGAAGAAGAGAAGAAGAGGTCAACTAGAGACTCTTTGTTGAAATCCTTGCTGATGAACAAGAAGAGAGACCAGTGGATGATCCAGATACGGTTGTGCAACTGAGTTAGGGGATCAGCAAATGATCGTAGGTCGACAGTATCTCTAATCTTTTGTAGCTCCTCCATGACAGATTCGGCCTGCATGCCAATGATCTCAATGGCAAATTTACCCCAAGTGGCGGACAAAATCAGCTTGTTGTCGGTAGATAGAATTCGGAACTGGTCGAGCATATTGGAAGCAGTCTGGTACTCTCCGCAGCTGTATTTCAGCTGGCCGTAGTGGTATAGATTGTTGATATCTTCGGATGTGACATTGTACGAGTTGAGCATTTTCATGTTCTGGACCTTGTCCTGCTTCAGGTTGTCTTGAACTTCTGGGTTCTCGAGGACTTCGAAGAACTTGCCGAGGCTGGTCTCCAGCTTGGCCATCTGATCCAGTAAAGTTTCCTTGCGTTGAGCGAACTCAGCGGGAGCGTCAGCATCGGGGTGCAGCTGCTGCCACAAATTCTGTACATAGTCAACCATGTTGGTGTCCTTCAGCAGATTATATTTAAGCTCCGTCAGATTCTGCTCGTCGTACAGCTCTTTCGAGGAGAGGAAATCGGTGAGATGGAAAATGAGGTGACGATCCAAGAAGGGCATCATGGTTTCCGTGAGGTCGTACTGTCTAGCGATCGCGCTAGCCTCAGCAGGCTGCAGGGTCTTAGGGGCACTGGTATCCGCCATCTTGGATGTATATATGTTGATATCGAGTCGCGACAGCTGATTAGAACAGTTAACTGAAAAAAATTTCATTGAGATTGAGTGGTGTAAAGGGTTACCCTATTTGGGTAAGGGCTGATCCACTAATATTTCAAGTGTCAATTACAATGAGTATAGCTCCAAATGTATGACGATGATTCTTATATAAAACTATGCACAGTTACTTGCGAGGCATGAAAAATGAAGTAAGTGTTCCTTGCTTTCCTTTGCCAGTTCCCTTCTTGGGGTGTTTGGTTGGTGGAGGTGGTAAAGGTTTGGCAGGTTTGGCCGGGATTGCTTTAGGAGGCTCCTCATCACTTTCGGAGCAGGATTCCAAGCATTCCTCAACTCTGGTGACTACACATAGTTAGCGCATAGAAGATAATTATCACGGGAAAACTTACCTAGATATCCTTCTTCGTTGACCTTAGTAACCTTCTTCTTGACTTTCTTCATTTTCCTGCGTCTTGGCTTGTCGGAGTCCTCAGTTTTTACATCCTTCTCGTCTGTACCGGTAGCATTTTCCTCCTCCTTCTCTGAAAGCACCTCTTCCTTGGGCTCATTGACTGGCGTTACTTCTTCAATAGCTGGGAAGTCGTCCATAATTGAATCTTCGGGAACTTCAACATCACTGGGTGGATTCTCATCTTCCGACGCATCAGCCATTTCTAGATCTTCATCACTGAACATTTTGTTCAGTTCCAGTCTATTCTGGGCCTTCTTTGCAATAGCTTCTTGACTTTCTTCCTCTTCTTCTTCATGCTCAGGAACTTCTGAGATTATAACCTTCTCCTTCTTTTCTTTGACCTTTTTGGGTTGTTTTGATTGATTTGCAAATAATGCATCCAGACTATTTTTCTTTGGTTGAACCTTTGGCTTGCTTTCTTTGGTATCACTTACAACAGACGCCTTCACAGGCGCTTTCACCGGCGCTTTTTTCGGCTCTTGAGTAGAACTCGTAGATTTAACTGGTGGCGCGACTGATTTAATTGGATTGTTAGGCTTGGATACAGCTTTCTTCGGTAGAACGCCGAGCTCAAAATCCTAGCAAGGGTTAGCTTCTCTGATCGCTGTAAGTGTGGCATACATACATCTGAAATCAATGGGTTCTTAATTTTTCCATAAGTACCAGCAAGTACGCCTTGCTTAATGCTCACATCGATATCGTGGATTATCTTTTCCGTTGCTGTAAATTGAGTGAAATCCTATGATTATTAGCAGAGATCAGTACTAGAAATGTGGACTCACTATTTCTTTCGCAAGGCCCAAGGAATAAATATGAATAGTTCCAATAGATGAAAATAACTTTTTTGCGCCTTTACCATGGTTAGCATATAAGGCGGTCTCAATGCCCATTGATAAAACGTACTCTGAAGCTCCCTCTCCGAAACTAGTTTTGTCGTCTTCAATTCTCGAGTTAAATCTTCTTTCTCGGGCGACGATAGGCCAGACAGAAACTTCACAGGCTGGTAATCATTGGCGAAAGTATTTGAAAGTTTTACGCCTCGAGTAACCGTTTCTTGCACCGTACCGGATATCACATATGTGGCGGTGACCGGCTCTGAAGAATTCGTCTTGAACTCATAGAGATATCTAGTAAATACGAGTAAGATTCAAGACACGTTTAGTAGTCATAGGAGGGCCTTACTCTTTAGCCTTGTTCACACTGATGCCCAATTTTCTACTAAGCAAGCGATATGTGACCTATAGTCATGTTAGTCCTCCAGCATTACAGTACTTCCTCTGAGATACATGTAGTTATTGAAAACATAACTTGCTCGAAGAAATACGCGTTGGTCCCTTTCGAATCAAACGTTGACTTACCACACGACCCTGGTCGAAGATCTCGTACTTCAGCACCGATTCGTAGTCACTACTCTCAGGAAGCATTGTGTAGTGCGTTATTCTGAAATTGACCAATTACCAAAACTTCGGATTGAGATAGTTGTTTTGTAACGAGGAGGTCGAGTACGTGGCGGTGATGTGCCTTTCGTGTTGTGCTATTGTTTATCGCAAGAATTTTTTAAAACGCGAAACGAAGGATCGTTAATTAATTTCGCTGACTGGAACAAACAAGTCTGACACGCGTGAAAAGGCTAAGCCCAAACCCTTTGGCACGTGACTAGACCATACTTGACAGGTTCAAGCTTTCTGATAATACTAGAACTCCATATCAACAACTGTATGGAATCGAATAGAATTAAGTTAAGATAGAAAATACACTAACATCTCATTAATAAATAGGTACCTTGTTTGGTGGTAAGTAATCAAAAGTAATGAAGAGAGCCTAGACTTGATCTTTCGCCAAAGAGACTGGGATCAAGGATACCATGCTAACTAGCGAAGAAGTAAACCTAGGAAGATGTGTCTAACAGCGAAATCTTAGTAAAGTGCCCTCTATTCCATCTACATTGCGGTATAGCAAATTATTAGAAATATGGTCAAAAGTAAAAAATCTCTTCAAGAAACTCACGTAACTCATTTGCATATGACAGGACATTTGCGAGCGTATTTGATGACTACTGAATACATAGTGAGTTAAGGATTCAACTTGTCAAAAACCCAAATATTTACACTATACAACTACTTGTGAGTAACTTCGCGCCTGCCTAAATATTTTTGTAGTACCGCTTGGTCCCTCAATATTGACACAAGTTCATCCTTTGCTCAAAGTGCCATTGCCTCGATGATTCCAGTTTATTTGGCTCTGTGTCAGCCGCGCATGTTGTAAACTCCCAACTTACCCGGCATTTATCAAGCCCTTACCCATTCCACACTGAAAAAAAAAGTTTCTTTCTGAAGGCCTTGAAAAATTTTTGTTAGCCCTCGATCATCCCATCAATAAGTAGACATAGACGGCCAACACACATTTCGCTTACGATGGCATTGGTACTAACGGAAACCTCGGCGGGGTACGCACTCCTTAAAACCAAGGACAAAAAGATCTACAAGTCAGACTCTTTAATAGAGGATCTGTCGAGCGTGGAAAAGGTTGCGGAACAATTTAAGGTTAAGGCCTTTTCGAAATTCGAGTCTGCTGCGTCGGCTCTTGAAGAAGTCAACTCTGTTATTGAGGGAAAGGTTTCGGAGAAGCTTGCTTCATTACTCGCTGAGATCAAGGCCGACAAGAAGACTGCCTTGATTGTTGCTGATCCCAAGCTAGGTAATGCAATCAACAAGATCCCTGATTTGGGACTTAATGTCATCTCCGATTCAGCTTCGCTGGATTTATTTAGAGCTATTAGAGAGCATCTGCCTGCCCTGCTACCTGGACTTACAGACAGAGATCTGTCGACCATGTCTCTTGGTCTTGCTCACTCGCTCGGCCGCCATAAGCTCAAGTTTTCGCCCGATAAAGTTGATACCATGATTGTACAGGCTATTGCTTTGCTGGATGACCTTGACAAGGAACTCAACACCTACGCTATGAGAATTAAGGAATGGTATGGATGGCATTTCCCTGAGATGGGTAAGATTGTCCAGGACAATGCTGCATATGCCCGGGTAATTAAAGTTATGGGATTCCGTTCTAACGCCGCTACCGTCGACCTGTCTGAGGTTCTCCCTGAGGAGATCGAAGCTCAGCTCAAGGAGGCTGCTGAAATCTCCATGGGTACCGAAATTACGGATTTTGACTTGGATAACATTAAGTCGCTCGCCGATCAGGTCATTGACTTCGCAGACTACCGTGAACAACTCTCAAACTACCTGAATGCGCGCATGGCCGCCATCGCACCTAACTTGACTGCCCTCGTTGGTGAGCTTGTTGGCGCCCGACTTATTGCACATGCTGGTAGCTTGATTTCGCTTGCCAAGGCCCCTGCCTCTACGGTCCAAATTCTGGGCGCCGAGAAGGCTCTTTTCCGTGCTCTGAAGACTAAGCACGACACACCCAAGTACGGTATCATCTACCACGCTTCACTAGTGGGCCAGGCATCTGGCAAGAACAAGGGTAAGATTGCACGTATGCTTGCTGCCAAGACCTCTGTGAGTTTGCGATATGACGCTCTTGCAGAGGAGCGTGAGGATGTCGCTAGTGTTGGCATTGACGATAGAATCAAAATCGAACGACGACTGGGGCAGCTTGAGGGACGTGACATGTCGACAACTGTTGCTCGCGTATCTGTCAATGACAAGAAGACGGCCAAGGTTGATTTCAAGGACAACAAGGGATACAACGCCGACGCCGATACTGCTATGAACGACGCTGCACCAGAGGACAGTGATGACGAAGACTCAGACGACGAGGAGGCTAAGAAGGAAAAGAAGGACAAGAAGAAGAAGGAAAAGAAAGAGAAGAAGGACAAGAAGAAGGATAAGAAGAGAAAGAGAGATGAGAGCGAGGATGAAGATAAAAAGGAAAGGAAGGAAAAGAAGGAGAAGAAAGAAAAGAAGGAGAAAAAGAGAAAGAGTAAGGATTAATTGCGTCAATTCCTGTTCATTGTTTTTATTGTATAACCTGCTACACTGTAACTATATTATTTGATTTATTGTTTTGATAACTTGATGGCGTTGAGGACAGAAAACATAATATAGGCTTTGTTTATTTTTCATTCGCTCTTTGCCGGAGGATTTCAAGAGCCCGGTCCTCGTTGTCGACGGCCACTTTGCCGTTATCCCAGTCAACCAAAATTGGGATCTTATTCGTCTTTCCATCTTCCGAGTCGGCATTCTCGGCAGCGTAAGAGGCTGCAACAGGATTGCCACTTCCAGGCCCTGGCATGGCTTCAAACCCCTTGGGAGCGCCCTTGGCGTTCTGAATGATGCGCAGTTGATCAACGGTAGGCTTGCTCTCTGTTATCTCGACATTGAACCCCGGGTGCGACTGTGAAGGGTACTTTGAGCGAATAGTGGCGGCCAGAGATTTGGAAATAGCCGACGTAGGCGCGTGGCTATAGGCTGTTAGAGATGTAAACAAGAGAAACAGACAGACAATACTTACAAGAGTGTAATTGTACCTCTGAGGTGCTGGAAAGACTTGAGCATTGTGAAAAAAGATGAAAAATATAGAAAAAAGTCGGTCGGAGAATGTGTGGAGGAAGAAAGAAATATTTATGCAAGCTTAAAAGCAAACGAAGCGAAGCAAGCTTATAAAAAACCACTGACGTCTACAGCAACAAGTTTTGAGTTTCGAGCAAGGTACAAGAGTGAATGCAAGAGAGCTTCGGTTGTTATCATGCTACTTCTCATTTCGCCTTCTACAATTAGTTCTCGAGAGCCGATTAAAAGTATTCTGAGATATTTTCAAAAAAAAATAACAAGGAGTATGACTTAGCCTACGACTTCAAAAGGAACCAACAAGCTTCTCCCCAAAGTAAACCAGGAAGTAAACCCCCAAAACCAAGAATCTCATTTCATCAATGCACGGCGGTACAGTGTTCACAGACGACGCCGGGAACCTCCCCGAGTTGACCACCATCTCAAGTTTCGTGGACGAACTCGCGGCAAGGCTGCAAGCGAACAGGGATGTGCTCGCCAAAACGGGAGCGCTGGCAGATCTGTGTCAGGATCGGGAAAGAGCAAAGCAGGTGAAACTGGGTGAGTCGGTGTCGAGGCATAAACAGCAGCGGGTGCAACAGGCCCAGCGAGGGCAGCTGGACGGTGGTAAGGACCCGTTGGCCTCGTCGGTGGTGCTGACAAGGCAGGTGTCGGGGTCGGCGGCAGCGGTGCGGCAAGAAATTGACGCGGAGGAGAGTCCGGGGTGGCGCGCGGACAGCAGTGACAGCGACAACGCCGACACCGGGGACACCGTCGAGAATGTCCGCCAACAGTCAATTGACCTCTTCACGAAGGACGGCGATACCCCTCGCGAATATCCCGACGTGGACCCGCCGACTACCGCGTCCGAGAACCTGGCCCTCCGCATCGAGCTGCAGCGGCTCGAGCACCTCGACCACACCCTCACGGCCCTCGTGTCCCAGTTCACGGCGCGCACCGCCGTCGTCAGGGACGGCGCACGGGCGTACCTGGCAAACCATGGGCGCGCCACGGCCGAGCTAGTTACGGCGTACGAGGCGCGGCTTGCGCTGGAGAGACAGTGCCAGGCGAGGCTGCAAGATGCGCGGAGCCGCATGCTAAAGAGCCTGGGGGAGGTGGACGCGGCGGCCCGGCAGACACGGTCTAGGCTGGAAGCCAAAACGGACCAGTGATTGGAAAGCGCGCGGACTGGGGGACAGCGGTCAATTGACGTGATCGTACCCAAATGAGTGAGATCCTCTCCTTTCTTGCTTCTGCTTAGCTTGGCCAAACAATGCAGCTTACGATGTTACGAGTTTGTCTAGAGCACCTTTATCTTTTCTTATATACAGTATTTATTTCACTAAAAAAAACATCCTGGTGATGAAATGGCCCTGGCTTAATTATTGGATAATGCAAGTATGGACGATAGAAACAATGGGTTTGATCGTAATTTAGTGAGGTAGAATTAAGCGCAAAGGGGCGGCTCTAAACTAGTGACTTTAAATATGTAGTACTGGCTGCTAACGTCTAAGGAATACATAACCCGCAGTTGACATATAACAAATAATAATAATACTAAATCGCTGAATTGTGATTATTATCCTGTTACTACTACATGTAGTTATGAGACTCATAATAAGCACACGGCACTAGAAATGGGCACACGGCTGAAATATCGCTTCAAATGAGTCCAGACGTCTATCTCGGTGGCCTGGCGACACCTTGACCGTATATGCCCTGTCCTCTTTCTGTGGGCCGGTACTGACGGTTCCTCTGATCTTTTTGGACACGCGGCTGTATGCTGGCCTGTTATAGAAAGCGCCTTCATTACAGACGCGTGGCTAGCAAGATTGGATAGCTAGCGCGCTAGACACTGTAGTCAGGTCATCTTCAACGCACTTCACGTATGTTTTTTTTTTCTTTCCAGTTGTAATCATAGACGCCTTGGGGCAGTATAGCTGGCCATGATGGCCTCGAACACTTTTGCAGGCGTCAGAGGGCAGACTAGAGCTCGTGACCATCGAGATAGGGATCTGGACTTAAGATATTCAGCCGTGTGGATATTTCCAGTGTGGTGGGTCTGGCTGCTAACGCCGGCCTAAGGAGTATAAGAAACATAGGTAGTTGATATAGAACAAGAATAATAATTATTAGTAGTATTATTACCATATATCGACAAGAATTAATACATGGATTCAAAGGAGACGTGTTAGCAGCCAACTAGCGAAATAAATGAACGATCATGATAATACAAATCTATAATGAAAACAACAAAATAGCAAGAGCCGTAATAAATAAACAAAAGAAATGAATTGCTAACATAAAAAAGGGGATCATTTTATCCAGAAGACATTTATCATTTTCATCATCAGTCGTTTGGAATTGGAAGTTCAAAGTTCTCTCCCTCCTTCAACTTTTTTTTTTTGTTTTTTGTGGTTTACATCATGATCTCGTTAACCCAATCCACAATCTTATTCTGGCCCTCCACGTTCCGCTGCACCGTCGCTTCCACTCGCTTCCAGCACTCGTCCATGATCCCCCGCAGGCACTCCTCGTCCTCCGCGTCCGCGCGCCGGCCGTCCTCGTAGTAAAGCGGCGGCCGCGACGAGAGGTACTTGTCCAGCGACGACTTGTAGTGCGTCGAGATGCTTTCGAGGTTGGCCGTCACGGCGGCCGCGCGCTGCAGGCGCTGCTTGAGGAGCATGGCCGCCGTGAAGGACGTGTTGGTGGCGACGCTCGACGACGACGCGATGCTCGGGTTGGACGCGGACGACACCATGGCCAGGGACACGGTGTTTGGGGGCGGCATGCCGGGCGAGAGTACCGCTGCCGCGGCCGCGGAGGTGTATACGCTGGGGTTGCCTGCTCCGTTCTGGCTCACGATATGGGGGTTGAGTGGGCTCAAGCCCGTGTTCTGCCAAGCAGCTGTGATGTGTGACGGCGAGAGCGCCGCCTTGGCTGTGTCGGTCACGCTGCAAGCCCAGTCCCGGTCGAGGGCTTTTTCTCCGCTCGACCTGGGCTTGGCTGTGGGGTCACTCTCAGAGGGCTGCTGCTGCTGCAGGTGCTGGTTGAGCATGGCGATGACGCCTGCGTCGGCGGGCTGCAGCATGTAGGGGCTTTGCACGGGGAACAGGAAAAAGACAATATGGTGGTCGAGTGCAAATTGGAGGACTTGAGAATCGAACACGGCAGGGCAGGGATCCATAAAGATGGCGCGGACCTGGGGCTCGTTTGGCGGGGCGGTCGTGGTTGGTCGCGTTGCGGGCTCAAAAACGTTGGCGAGCCAGGACAGAAATATTTCAGCGTTGGCCCAGCCAGTACGGCTGGTCAGATTCGAATCGCCACGGCTGGAGCTGGATCGCCTGTAGACGGTCTGTGACGGTAAGAGGGTGCCGTTTTCGCTAAGGGTTTCAAAAGCTGAAAACAGAATGACGGCGTCTTGGGTTTTGGCGTCCGCGCGTTTGATGCAATTGAGCTTGGAGTTTGAATCAGAGTAGTAACCGAGCTCGACGAGGTTGTACATGTTATTCGGTGGAATCAGCGCTGTATTCTGCTGTTGCTGCTGGTCTGGGTAGTATACACAGCCGTGCTCAACGTCTTCAAACCATTGGTCAACGACTGATCTCCGCACGCCATCGGATTTATCTTTATTCATGGATTTTGCCATGATATCGCTGGTGACCTCGTGGCGACGCCTGAACCCCGATGTCCAGCTAATTCCGAGATCTTTAGGCAATTTCTGGGCCTGGGAGCGTGCTTTCTGCCGCCTGAAATCGTTGACGAGGTTACACAAGAAGGTCGAGGTCAGCATATTGCTGTAGCTTTTGAAGACCAACAGCATGTTTTCAATGTTTTGCTCTTCTGCTGGCGTGAGGGCCATCAATTGGGTGTGGAATTCCTGACGGGAGCTCGCTCCTTGGTGCCGTCTGCGTAACGTTTCGTGGGAAACACGTACTTTCTTGGCAGCCGCCCGGATCGATAGGGATCCCGATTTCACCAGGGCCATGCCTGCTGCGATTCTGAGTTCATAGTCGCTCTCGCTAGTGTGGTTCTTTGGAATGGAAGAGGTGGAGGTTGTTCTGGAGGCTGGGGGTGTTGGTGCAGCAGGGAGTTTTAGCCTACGAAGTCTCGCCTGGCGGGGGATGGCAGCGGCAGGAGGAGGAGGAGGAGGAGGGTCAGCAGCGGGAGTAGGGGCTAGTTTGGGCACTGGAGACGGCGAGTAGTCTCTGTCTAGCAAGGAGCCCTCGCCATCGTCTGTGGACGGGGTTCCAATAGGTTGGTCCGGGAATATGTCTGAATGGTGGAGGAGATCCATGGGGTTGAGGTCTGGGGAGAAGATGTAAGTGAGGTGGTCGTTGTCGGGACGGTGCAGGTCCATGGCGTCCAACCCGATATCCCCCGGCTGTGGCAGGTCCATGAATACCGAGGAAGGAAGCTTGTGCGTATTTGCTGAGGAATGGAAATCTACGTTGAAGTTGAGGTTCATGATGTGTTGCGCTATGGCTGGGGTATATTGAAAGTGCAGCCCTAAAAGGAGGGAAGGAGGGGAGAGGGGAGGGGAGGATGGGGTTGTTTATATATACTAGGAGGGGCGTACATGGAGCTTAAAGAGAGAATGGAAGCATTTTTTGGAGAGAAGGAGAAGGAGAAACAAATTGAGAGAAAAAGAGAGCAGACTTTATTAATTATTTTAGCCAAGAGGCGATACGCTGCAGAAGTTCTGACGGGATGCTGCCATGGACGTAACCAAGTGTGCAACGTGCGTAATGCCGAGCGTTGATAGCAAGCGGACGAGCACTGAGGGACGTGTTTGAGAGGCGAGTTTATTAAGGTCAATGGCGTGCTAGTGGAGGGGGGGGGTCGGTGTCTGATCGATTGCAATATATGATTGAGTCTTGTTTTCCTTCCAGCAGCTGGTTCTTAATTCTTCATAGTGCAATGTCCTGAAGAGTAAATTTAGCGTTGTTTTCTGTTACTTCTATTCCGGACGGTTTCATTTCTTTTTAGTGTTGCCTATTTTATTTGCGTGCATGCATGTGGGAATCGTTCGGCATCTACGGAGCGAACTCGCAGCGCAGCCCTAACTGGAACAGCTCAGCGACAACGTTTGACCCGCGAAAAGCGCAAAAAAGCGACACGTAGACACAAACAGCACTTGAGACGAGACGTCTGGAAGCATGGGAGCAGGCCCATATGTGGTATGAATATAGTGGTGGTGAATGGTACTATACACAAGCAGCCAACTGGTTAACAAGAGATCCATGGTTACTTGATGGTCCAGAAGCTCAGCAGTAGTAGTACGCACCAGCATTAATAGTAATAACAATAATAGACAGTCAACTTGAGTCTACACATTGATGGCATGTATGCTATACCCATTTACTGATGATGCTATCTTACTAGCCCACTGCCAACCGCCACCACTACCGATATCGTCAGTTGACGGCACAGCGGCCGGTAGTGCTGAGTGACACGCGTAAATCCGGCCAGCTAGGGTTGCTGAGTCAGTGCCCAGCCGTTACACGTTCAGGTTGCGCAGTGGCTGCCGAGAACCGAGTCTTGGCACCACGACGCATGAGTCCTGATTCAGGAGCTAGATCTGCAGCCCACTCTGCCCACTGGAAAGAAAAAGAAACGACACAACGGCAACGTCACAACGCAGCAGTAACACCAGAAACAAACAAACTTTGAAGGCGAGAGAAATTTAAAAAGGAAGAATTAATTCAGGAAAAGGTCTGATCAATAGAGTGAAGAGCCTGGCCTAGTAGCTATTACTGGTTGGTAGTAGAGGGAGCTTCAATCACGATGATCATGATATTAAAAAATTGAAGGCAGTATGTAGCTAGCAGTAGTAGTGCACTATGTGTATGTGTGCAAGAGTCAACCAGTGAAAATAGAGTAACACACACAAGCTTAGCCGAGCTTACTCCACCAACTCGAGTACAGACGGTGCGTACCAGCAACAAGAACCGCCAGAGTGAGACCCATCACGTATGTTATCTTCCATGCTTTCGAAATTCCTCCAATATGTAAATTCATGTGCAGTGCCATGTAGTAGTAGTAAAAACAAACAAGATCTCGGTGTCCTTGATCCAGCATATGCAAAACTGTCTTCCAATAGAAAAAAAGCACTGAGACTTGTAACAGATTCGGAGTTAGAAAAGATTCTTTTTTTTTTTTTTTTTTTTTTCATTGAGGGGAAACAATTCAGTATATAACATGAAACCAACAGAAATAACGCAAAGAATTGATCATCAATATTAACAGCAGTCAAGGAATTAATTCTATTTTTATACATTTATTTAATTTTTTAATTTTTGATTTCATATGCTAATATGACTCCAACATTCAATAACTCAATTGTTGAGATCTCGTCGAGGTGAACTGGCGGCTCGACTTGCAGAAGAGAAAAAGAGACTCTGGAGCTTGGAACCACTACGTCACAAAGGTGCCATGAGTTTCAAAGTTCAGCGGAAGGGTCCTGTGAAAAGCCCAACTTCCAAAGGGAAATGTTAACCTAAGCCAACTATTCTATTAACACCATCAGTACTAATGATCTCCAGTCCCATGGAGAATCTTCGCTATTAGCTGATAAGTCGCGCCTGATTAAGCATAAAAAGCTTGCTAACATATACTACGTAGTAGAAAAGGATAGTAATACCAAGAATAACTTAATTTTTAGCTTCTTCTCATTGGAATACTTATTTTTTGTAGATGGCGTAGTATGTTACGTTCAGATAATACCTTCTACTACTAGTTTAACTGAGTTTTCACAGTTACACAGCTCATTCACCATTCAATAGTGCTCCTGCTTAGAACTGGGGATCCCAAGCTGACCTGGGGACCCCAGGTACGGCGTCGGTTATGGTTGAACCGCAGGACATGATGACCGATTAATTCAAATATAGCAAGAGAACGGCGCCAGCCACGCGCCAACTAAGGCGTGTACACTATATAGAGCCTCCTCCATGGTCCTCAAGTGCTTCTATAAAATAAAGCCCAAATCCTCGATCGATCTGAACACCACATGTGCAAGCTTAATTCAATTAGTAGGCTGTTGAGGGCTGCAGTGCTACTTTTCGCTATAGCACTCGTTAAAAAGTCCTGAGACGGCCTGGCTATGCCTTTTTATTTATTTAAATTGCCTGACTCCCTACTTAAGAACTAACCATTATTCAGACCGATTTACAGACTAGAGCACTGCTGGAGCCCCGGACGTTCACGCTTTTCACCAAAGTCACATGTGCAGTATAGTACATGTATTCTAGCTATGATTACTCAGCAATTACCAATATACGATGACTAATTAGCAAAACTTGTATAATCTATTACTCAACAATATTACTCATTCATGCGCAGCCAGTGACTAATCCTCCGTGTTATCGGCGTTTGCCCATCCGTGGACCCGACCGGGGCAGGGCTAGGTTTCCATCTCGTGAACGCCCTTACCCTAGAACTCGGGGCCTTATCGGCGGCTGCGTCCGAGACCGCGACGGCGGGTTTGTGGCCCAAGTTTTCCGCGTGTCTCATTGGCCACCCGCACTGACACTCCGGACCAAAGAATGAACGAAAAAAAAAAAAAAAAAAAAAAATTATCAAAAAAATTTCACTCATTTTCTCTTCTCTTCTTTTCCTTCCTTTCCTTCTTCTTCTTCTCCAGACTTCCAACACGTCCAACTCTAATCTCAGCGTACCTCCATTTACGCATCCAGCAATATAAAGGGTCCCTCTTCTCTTCCCTCTCTGTTGCTCTCGCTTAGACCTAATTTACACTCCCTCCTTTTCGCTGCATTTCTCGAATAACCACTCAAAAAATAAAATGAAAATCTTTTCGTCCAACCACACTTTTAACTACTCCTGGGAGCAGGTTTCCTGCGCCAATTGGAAGAAATACCCCAACGAAATGTCGACCCATGTCATTGCCGTCGACGTTTTGCGCCGCGAGGTGGACTCATCAAGTGGCGTACTGCGCACTGAGCGTCTCATCACTTGCAAGCAGGCCATCCCCCGCTGGATCCTTGCCCTCGTCGGTGGCAATGACGTCTCCTATGTTAGAGAAGTCTCGGAAGTTGATCCCAAGCTCAAAACCCTGACTTTGCGATCCGTCAACCTCACCATGAATTCACTACTGAGTGTCTACGAAACGGTGGTGTACTCACCAAACGCCGAAGACCCCCAAAATTCGACCAACTTCTCTCAGGAGGCCCAGATTACTGCCTACGCGTCGTTCCGCCGCGTCTGCAACAAGATTGAGGAATGGAGCGTCGATAGATTCCACCAGAACGCTCTTCTTGGCAAGCAGGGCTTTGAAAGCGTGCTGCAAAAAGTGACTCAAAGAGTCCAGGATGGCGTATTTCGTGACGACAAGATGAAGCTTTAGATGTTTTCACCCCTCGTTACTGTCGCCAACTCTCTCCACTTTTCGACATTTCCCCCAAAAAACCCTGGCATTTCTATTCATGAATTTTTTTTTTTACGGCTGTTTTCTTTTCTGTTTGTTTGTGCTTGTTATTTATTACTGTTTGCTGTTTTGAACAAAAGTTCCTGGTGCTTTAGGTCTGCATTACTTCGTATATTACTAGATATTGAATTCAACCCCCCCTCCTCCACTCTACACTTCCACGGTCCTTCCGTTCTCGATCCCGCTGGCCGCAACGGAGTTTCGGGTTTTCGGATTAATCTTCCCATGACGGTCACTTCAGTATTCGCTCACGTATCTCCTGCGCCCACTGGCACGTGCAGGGCTAGGGCTGAAAATTTGAAGTTCCCAATTTCGATTCTCCCAAGGAGATTTTTCATGGACAATCTCGAGTCCACAGCCAACGCGATCCAAAGCCATGTCGTCGTTAATGGGCTTGGAACTACCAGGGCCAGGCAAAGACCATGTAGAAGGAGATGCCACAACTGCGTCCGCAGCCGAGTTTGACCTAGACGCCTTGTTTGAGGAACAAGAGGAGGAGGCTCGACCCGCGCCGCGCAAGAGATTATACGGCCCCCAGGTTCCATCCTACAAGAGACCGGCTGGAGGAGTAGTACCAACAGCGCTGTTAAAACCAGGTGAGCAAAGGCCCTTGAAACGGCCCCGACAGCAGAGCTCGCCCACCCCGCCGCCTTCAATCCCGGCCCTTCTGCTCCCCGAAGACGTCGTCGACCTCCCTGTTCCGCCTGCCTCGCCCTCGGCCCACACGCTGCAGGCCATCAAGCAACTCAAGGAACGCATGATCAGCGCACATACGCTGCTGACGACCTACACGGTGCTCCAAAAGACGTCGGGCACCGTGCACGACCAGCTGTCGCACGCGCGAGCTCAACTCGCCGATGCGTCGAAATGGCGGGAGCTGCTTGCGGAAGAAAACGCGCGGCTCAAGTCGAGGGTCAGCATCGTGACGAAGGAAAAGGAGAACCTCAGGGTGGCCATCAAGAGGCTGCATGCGGATACGAATGGGCTGCAGAAGAACGAGGCCCTCAAGAACGAAATCATGGATAAAAACAGAGAGATTGCGAGACTGTAAGTTGGGTCCAAGATTTCTTGATTCAGCGATACTAACAAAGCACAATAGGAGAAAGAAGTACCGCGAGTTATAGAGCTTTTTGAGTTGCAACCCCTCCGACAATGCCAATTCGTGACATGAGCTTAGAGTGCAAGTGTATATACGAAGCAATCTCGGGGTGGATTTCGTGATTCAAGCGCGGGTATTTGAGAATCGAGCGCAAAAACAACCTCCCCCATCCCGCCCACAGCCAATTGCATTTTCATATTCGTCCGCTTTATTTATCTTGTATGTAGTACGTGTGTGTACTGTGTATATAATATTATCATTTGCATTGTATCTCCATCTCGCCAGCCTCTCGTGAGCACCGTGCTGGCTCGTCACCCCCGCATGTTCCCGAGTCCAGCTGTTTATCTACTCGGTGAAAACGATACAGGGGGCTGACCCACAGGGCGCACACCTTCCCAGGAACTTCACGGCCTGAACTTCGCCCCGCCTTCTTCGCTTCCCTCAGCTCCTCCGTTCGTGACTCGGTGATTTTGGATGGAACGAGCCTTTCGAGGCCAAATTCACGTTTTTCGAAACGACTCATTGTGTCCACGTGATATACCCGGTACCTCACCTGCCCAACGAGAAAAAAAAAAGATTTTTAAATTCACATATAAAAGACTTGCTTGATCCACTCACCCTGTCCATCTTGTTCAGATATCGAGATAAAACTTACACACAGTCTCACAATGCTTTCTTTGAGATCCTCGCTCCTAAGAGCCTCCAGAGTGCCAGCAAAGGCCCTTGCTGTATGTTTAGGCGAC
Source organism: Geotrichum fermentans (assembly GCA_030564905.1). Classification (NCBI taxonomy): domain Eukaryota; kingdom Fungi; phylum Ascomycota; class Dipodascomycetes; order Dipodascales; family Dipodascaceae; genus Geotrichum; species Geotrichum fermentans. The sequence goes on along the minus strand of JAJMAG010000021.1, from coordinate 52,496 downwards.
ACCCACGTCGTGATTTGAAGCTAACAGACAACCCTCCAGACCCGCAGCTATGCCCTGTCTGCTGCCCAAAAAAGCGTGAGTTGGAGAAAAATTTCCACCAATTGGTTTAGCTAACGTGAGTCTAGATGATTAGCAGCCCTGTTGAGCAGGCGGATGCCGAGCTTCACGCCATTGTGGAGCGTGAAAGGCGGCGCCAGAAGGAATCCATCACCCTCATTCCCTCCGAAAATTTCACCTCCAAGGCCGTCATGGACGTGCTTGGTTCCGAGATGCAAAACAAGTACTCGGAGGGATACCCCGGAGCCAGATACTACGGAGGAAACCAGTTCATCGATCAGGCCGAGTCCCTGTGCCAGCAGCGCGCACTCACCGCGTTTGGACTGGAGTCAGACAAGTGGGGTGTCAACGTCCAGCCGCTCTCCGGTGCACCCGCAAACCTCTACGCCTACTCAGCCGTCCTCGAAGTCGGCGACAGAATCATGGGACTTGATCTGCCTCATGGTGGTCATCTTTCGCATGGCTACCAAACCCCCACCAAGAAGATCTCGTTCATCTCAAAGTACTTCCAAACCATGCCCTACCGCCTCAACGAAGAGACCGGCGTCATTGACTTTGACGAGCTCGAGCGTTCCGCCAAGCTGTTCCGCCCCAAGATCATCGTGGCCGGCGCTTCGGCTTACTCCAGAGCTTTGGACTATGAGCGCTTCCGCCAGATTGCTGACTCCGTTGGCGCTTACCTCATGGCCGATATGGCCCACATTGCTGGTCTTGTTGCCGCTGGCGTTACCCCTTCGCCCTTCCCATACGCCGACATTGTGACCACCACCTCGCACAAGTCGTTGCGTGGCCCCCGTGGATCGCTCATCTTCTTCCGCAAGGGCATCCGCTCTGTCACCAAGAAGGGCAAGGAGATCCCCTACGACCTTGAGAGCAAGATCAACTTCTCCGTCTTCCCCGGTCACCAGGGCGGCCCCCACAACCACACCATTGCCGCATTGGCCGTTGCACTTGGCCAGGCCGCCAAGCCCGAGTTCAAGGAGTACCAGCAGTCCGTTGTCGACAACGCACAGACCTTCGCCACGGCCCTCGAGAAGCTCGGATTCAAGCTCGTCTCCGGCGGCACGGACACGCACCTGATCCTCATTGACCTCAAGCCCAAGGGCATTGACGGCGCGCGCGTCGAGACGGTCCTCGAGCTCATCAACATTGCGGCCAACAAGAACACCGTCCCCGGCGACAAGTCTGCGCTCGTCCCCGGCGGTCTCCGCGTCGGCACGCCCGCCATGACCACGCGTGGCTTCACCGGCGCCGACTTTGAAAAGGTCGCCGGCTACATTGACCGTGCCGTGTCCATTGCTCTCGACATTAAGAAGAATGCGGGCGAGGGCAAGACCAAGCTGGCCGACTTTAGAGGCCTCGCCGAGGCTCATGGCGACATTGAGGCGCTCAAGAACGAGGTCTCGGAGTGGTCCTTGACCTTCCCTGTTCCCGGTGAACAGTAAAAAAAAAAACTAGTTCGTTTGGAAAAGACTTTTATTCTTTTTCTTTCTTGAGTTAAACTGCTGCCAAATTGTGTAATGTCTGTTTGAATAGTCTCTTGACTTGGACAAAAGAACAAATCTATGAATGAAAAAAAAAAACACTCTCAGAGTATTATAGGAATGTGAATAATTGATCTTTGAATTGAGTTCAACCCCAAGGTTACTAGTAGACAAAAACCGGACCCATTTAGACACAAGACTAAAAAGAAAACACATGCATTTATATTTCAAACTGGTTATTACTCTTTTTTTTCTTCTTCTTTTCGCTCCTCCTTCGTCTTTCACTCCTATTATATTCTTCATTGTAATTAGATATTGTAAAGGATAGAACGATAACAGGATGGATCAAAGATAATAATAATAATGACTAAAAAAAAAAAAGCTTCATGCTTGGGTGAACCTCTCTCAATTCAATCCATTCGCGACTTTGAAATCATCCCAAGCCTTGTTGAGCGTCACAAACACCGCCTGTGCAATCATTTTCTGCTCGGTTGTCGCGGACGCGGGGACTTTATCCGGGTGCGTTTTTGCCACCACCTTCATGTAATTGATTTTCACTTTCTTGGGCAGCACCAGATCAGCAAGGCTCACTTTTTTCCAATTGAGCTCGGGCCAGAGTAAAATGTCAACGGTTGAAATGAGGCCACGCAGATTGTCTTCCTTGCCGCCGCGCCAGGCGTTTACTTTGGAATCGACAATGTCCACGAGAGCGAACTTTTCGGCGTCTTCCTTTTCGTTTTCCTGGTTGGCTTCGCGCATGCGCTTGAGCGCCGCGTCGGCGGCAGCCGAGGACGTGGGCCCAGCGGTACCGGCAGCCGCAGAGCTAGGACGGGGTGTAGAAGGTTTGCTAGCAGGTTTTGCGGCTGCTTTAGGCTTGGGTTCCAAAGCCTGCAGGCATCGGCGTTTGCCATCCAAGGCGATCTTGGATGAATACCCATTCTCAATCAACAAATTCCACGTTGCCAGGGATTCTTTGAACTGGTCTCGCGATTCAAGAGCTTCAGCCTTACGAGTAGCGAGTTTGGACCAAATCTCCTTGAGCGGCTTGCCAGCTTCGGCCTCTTCATCTGCGCCAAGTCCAGGACCAATTAACATCAACCCTTCTTCAGCATCGCCAAGGGCTGCCTTTGAATCTCCAAGCTTCATGTAGCAAGTAGATCTGTTGGAAAGCACAATGGCGCGTAAGACATGGCCAGCTGGAATTGATGCAAGGGCTTGAGTGTAGTGCGTTGTGGCCTCCGTGAAGTCGCCTCGCTTGAAGGCTTCTGTACCAGAAGTTCGCGCAGTTGAAAACATGTCCAGTTGCATAGAAGACACGGCAACTGGAGCACGTGGAGCGACTTTTGGTCTATCTGGAATTGTAGACTTGAATTCGGTTGGTGGCTTGGGCTTTGGAGTTTGCCTTCTGCGCGAGGACATGGGCATGTCTTCGTCAAACTTCTGATTCTTAAACTGCTGTGCCCGGGACATGGGCGCAGCGGGTGGTGCACGAGGTTTAGACGCGACAGGGCGTTGAATGCTTGGAGATGGAGTTCTGGAAGGCTCATTGCTCAAATCGTCCTTAAACTCATCTTTGAACTTTGGTTCAACCGGAAGGTCAAAACGTTCTGGTTGTCTCTTGGTTCTCTCTGTCCGAGCTCTATGCTGATGTGGCTCTTGACGCGAACTTGAACCGTCTTGCTTCGTATGCGACTCCAGTGCCCGTGCCTCATCCGTCAACTGTGCACTTGGCATGACTACATCCTTGGCATCTTCATCCCATTTCCTAGCTTTCTGTTTCTCCTCGCGCTCTATGTATTTTTCTTGATTCCTCATCCATGCTGGGGTTCCGTCATCGGGGGTGTTTGCTTTATACTGTTCAATTGCCTTCGCTATATTCTTTCGGCCCTGGTTAAAGAAACTCCTACCCTTGGATATGAATTGATTTGAAAATTCTTGAGCCAGCTTTGAAATATCTTGAGCCTGTGGTGCGCGATTAGAACCAGCGCTAGAAGGACGCGGGGGCTCCATTGGCTGGCCTGTGGCCTTGCTGTGAGCTTCCCTCATCAGAAAATCAATAGCCTGGCGCACATCCAGTCCCGTATTAGTGTTAGCAAGGCCTCGCTTTGCCTGCTCAATTGAAAAGCCCATATCCACCAGCTCTGCAATGCTATGATCACGGGGATCATTAGCAGCAGGCTTCGGGGAGTTTCTGCGTTCAGAAGCCGGTGTTGATGCACGTGTGGATCCCGTTGAAGACGGAGTTCTACTAGGGACTTGTCGTGGCGGCGGGAATGCGTCGGTAAAGCCTTCCAGCAAGGTGTCGGCAGGATCACTGTGCGAAGCCGCTACAGAACTTGGAGTGGGCCGCGAAGGAGGAGGGGTGGGTGCCTTTGGTGCAACCTTTGGAGGCGGGGGTTTGTTGAAAACATCAAATGGATCATCGTCATCGTCAGCCGGGGCAGTCGAGACCGCTGGAACCGGGGTGGAGGGTTTGGATGATGGAGATGGCGCAAGAGACGCTGGATTACTGCCTAGCGTTCCAAGCACGTCTAGAGACGCACCCCAGCCACTTTTTTGCAGCTCGTTTTTCTTCTGCTGTTGTTCCTTCAGCAATTCAGCCTGCCGCTCTTGCATCGTCATGTTTGCCTTATTGCTGCTTTTGCTGGAAGAGCCGCCAGCGAATGACATCAGATCCGAGAAGGAGTCCACCTGTGCGTTTTTGGCATTTTGGCGGTTCATTTTCGGCTTGAGAGAGCTTGGGGTTCTAGCTGGTTTGGAGACCTGGATATGGTACGTTTGAGTCTGCGAGTAAGGGGAGTTGGAGATGGAAGATCGTGGAGACTGTGATTTGATGCGTTGGCTGCTGATATATCCGAGTCACGTGATGTCCATACACAATGCCATCGATTTCTTTGTGCCAAGTGAGAGCCATGACCAGCAGAATAATGTGGGTCCAGCGCGCACATCTGGAACAGAGGCGATGGCTCGAAGGCTCAAGCTCAACTCGTCGAGCTGCGATTCTTTTACTTGACTGGCCGTTAACTACATAGTTCTATTGAGCTCGTTCGGGCTCTATGGACATTGAAATATGGAGCATGTGGCATTTAGAAATGGCTTGTTTCAAGTTGATCGTTCCGCCCATTTTCTGCGGCATATTTGATCGAGGATCGTAGTTGGATATGTACTGTAAGTGGGTCTTTTTACGAGCTAGGCTTGCAACCCTTGGATATATACACACAGGCAACGTCGATTGTTTCTTCTGCTTGTGAGCATGTAATTCCTCTTTTATGATCGCAGCAGAGAGGCACCGTGGCCTACTGTAATTAACTGGTGCGCTCAGTGTGCTAAATAATAAGAAACAGGGTAACCCCATTAATGAGCGACGCGTCCCGACGCGATTTCCCAAAATCAATTTGTTTTTTTTGTGCAAGCAGTACACCTCCAACTTCTTACACAAAGCTCACTCGTCTTTAGCATTTTGAATGCATTATAGATATTATTTGCGCCGATACAATGGAGTCGGAAACGGAAAGAATTGGGCGTAAGATCTCAGAGCTCAAGGTTGAGCTAAAGGAATGGGAACGGGAGTTCGAAAATCAGACCGGCAAGCCACCATCGAAACAGGATATTAAGGAAAATAAGCAAATGTGTAGGTAGACTGGAAATCAAGAGGCTAAACTAACGGATTGGACACAGCTGAAAAGTACAAGAAGTACGCGCATTATAAAAGCAGACTCAATGGATCAACGAAAAGGCCAAGCGTGCCCAGATCAAGCGCCCCGATATTGATTCCTTCCCAGGCCCAAACAGATAGACTAGGCCATACAACCCCTAGAAAAACTAGACCCGAATATGTATCGCCTCGAAAGATTAAGCAGCTCACAACGCCACGAAAGAACCAAGCAGTTGCTATATCCCCGCGAAAACATCAATTTGCAACTCCTCAAAAAAATGTGTCTTTGAATCATTATACAACGCCGCAAAAGGAGAACGAAGCACTTTCTTTTGGAACACCCTCAGAGACCAGAACGCCGTTGACTTCTCCAATGAAACTGCAAGAAGTTGGACCTACACCTCAGTTGAGCGGCCGTGTACTTGGAATTTTTGATGCTCAGGCCCTCTCCCCATTTCGTACACCCACTAAATCTTCTACGCCTAACGGTCTCTTCAGCGCATCCAAATCTGGTGGACTTGAAGACTGTCAGGTCATCACTACACCCAATTCTAGCAAACGCAAGCTTGATGACGATACAATACCTCATACTCCTCAGTCCAATGTCTCGACTCCTATGCAAACACCAAGAAAATCGCCAAACGCTATTGCAGCCACTCCAAAATACTTTCATCAGTCTACACTAGTTGTTGAAAGTAAACTTGATAGCGAGGGCAGCGAATCGGATGACGACTTTCCTATTGGGCGGCAGCGAGCTAAGCGCGGTTTGTCTAGCATCATAGCTGAGCTGCGCGAGATCAAAGAACAGCATTTAGACGAAGAAGAAGAAATTCTTCGCGAGATCGAAAACGACAGTATAGACCCTGACATGCTAGGCGAAGTTCAAGGTGACGAAGATGAGCTCGATCCGGAGAAGCCTGAAGGATTCAAAGTTTATAAAAAGAAGGGCCAGAAGCGGACGACTCGTCGCCATGTTATGCGTCCGAACGAGGCGCCATCGAGCGGTCTCGAAGACTGTGCTGAGATTCCATCTAAAGCTAGAAAGCCAGCAAAACCACAGGCCAACTTTAAGAGACTCAAACTTAACAATAGCGGGTACAAGGGAAAACCAAACTTTTTCAAACGGAGACGGTAAAGCATATTATTTATTTAGCATTATCACTGATATACTTTTTTTTTTGTATCGCCCTCATGATACGTACATTCGAATATCAACGCTTAGAATACCAGATCATTACAACTTCTTCACCTCAATTGCGTGAATAGCATTCGAACGCTCTTTACACACGTCCATACTGTCCCAAGCTGATGAATATGCGGGGTTAGGTTTGAAACAAACTAAAGTCATGTGACATTCCATACCCAATATTATGCCGAAAGAAGTCACGTCAACAAGCGCATCTTCTCCCTGACATTAGGCTGTTAATCGTCAACCTGTTAACTCCCTAGATACTTTAGATCCTCATAGAGCGCGACATTTAACAAACTACAATGCCAATTACTCATTGTAAGTGGATCAATGGCATATGTTTGTTCGTTCATTGACTAATTCCTTAGCTGCGACCTGGGCAGCCTTGCCAAGCACTGCCAGAGGCCATACTGTCCACCTTTCTTACGACCCCAAGTCCGACCGTATTGTCTATGCTGTGCGTATATTTCTCAGAATATACGCTTATTTTTAACACCTTTAGGCAAACAAATCCATCTACCTGAGATCAGTCTCAGACCCTTCCCAAGCAAGACAGTATAACAACCATACAGCAAACACTACTGTTGCAAAGTTCTCACCTTCAGGCTTCTATGTAGCTTCTGGTGATGCCACTGGCGCTGTCCGTGTCTGGGACTGTGTCGGCGAAGACATGATTACAAAGGGCGAGTATTTTGCACTTTCTGGCAGAATTAATGACCTTGCTTGGGACGCCGATAGTGCTAGAATTATCGCAGTGGGTGATGGCCGGGAACGCTACGGCCACTGCTTCACTGCCGACAGTGGTAACAAGGTCGGCGAGATTGTTGGACATACTGCCGTTGTGAATGCTGTAGATATCAGACCGGTCAGACCTTATAGAGCTGCTACAGTCTCTGACGACGCTAGTTTGGTGTTTTACAATGGCCCTCCATTTGCATTTAACTTTGCTTCCAAGGGAAACCACACAAACTTTGTTAACGATGTCAAGTTCTCTCCGGATGGTAACTTCATTGTGACCGTTGGTAGTGATTCCAAAATTGGCCTCTACGATGGCAAGACAGGCGAGTTCCAGAAATTCATTGGAAACGGTGAACACAAAGGTACCATTTTTGCTGTTTCTTGGTCTCAAGACTCTTCTAAACTTGTGACATCCTCCGCAGATGGCACTGTGAAGCTGTGGGACGTTGCTGCCGGTACTGTCTTGCATAGCTGGAATTTTGAAAAGTCTGCCGAGAACCAGCAAGTTGGTGTGGTATTTGCAGGTGAAGTTGTCATCTCATTGTCGTTTTCCGGAGATCTTAACTACTTGGTCGAAGGTTCTACGAGTCCTAAGCAGATTATCAATGGCCACCAGAAGAGCATCACTGCCTTGACTTATGCTGATGGTGAATTATATACTGGATCTTATGATGGCAGAATTGTTTATTGGACTTCCAATGGAGTTTCCACTACTGTGGAGGGCGATTCGCATACCAACCTTGTAGCTGCATTGGGCACTGATGCACAAGGTAATGTCTGGTCCGCTGGCTGGGATGATGTTCTGAAAAGCATCCAAAAGAAATCTTTCACTGGCGAGTCCAACTCGCTTGGTGGTCAGCCCAAAGCTATGGCAGTTGCAAAGAAAGCCGGCTCTGTTGTCGTTGTTACAGAAAACACCCTCCAAATCTTTGCAGAAGGCAAGTCCAAGTCTGCTAAGCTTTCTTTCACTGGTACCTCTGTGTCTATTACGGAAGATGGATCTTTGATCGCCGTAGGTGCTCAAAATAATGATATTCATCTTTATAACGCAGATTTGACTCCTTCATCGTCCAAACTGCCCCCTCTTCGTGCTGCCGTCACTTACCTTGCATTTTCTCCCTCTGGTGTGCACCTGGCTGCTGGTGATGCTGCAGGAAAGATTGCTTTGTATAATGTTCCTGAGCAGAACATTCAGACCAGCAGGTGGGCGTTCCATACCAGCCGCATCACTGGCATTGCCTGGCACCCTTCTGGAAGTTACGTTGTCAGCGGCTCTCTTGATACCAATTTGATTGTATATAGCGTCGACAAGCCAATCAAGAACATCAAGCAGCTTGGTGCGCATAAGGAAGGTGTCAATGCTGTTGCTTGGTTAGATGAAAAGACCATTGTCTCAGGAGGCTCGGATGCCGCCGTCAAGCTCTGGGCTGTAGAGTTTTAAATGCCTATATAAACTGTGAAATACATTACTACGTTCTACCTGAAATAAACACTAATGAAAATGTCCTTAGTACTACTAGAGCTAGCTGGCCGTGTTCTAGTAGCTCATACTGATGAGACTTGATTTGTTCTCTTTCTGGAAAACGCCTGCCGACCGCCTTCACCACCGCCATTTTTAAACTCACACGTAAGCTCTGCTTTTCTTTGTATATTTCTGGCGTGGTTGCCATGGTTACCACTGTGAGACTCTCTACTACAGTATACGAGGCTTCGTTTTTCACTATGTGCCAACGTTGGACGCAGGGCTGAGCTCCCCCAACGCCAAGGGCAATGGAGGCAGAGAAGTTAGTTTCAGATTTGGCTCACCTCGCTAGCACAATATAAATAGGCGATTGCCTCTCTCTTCTCATTTTAAGATTCATACCAACTTCACAACCATAGCAATGTCCAACGAAAACAGATCCCGAGGTTCCAACGCCGACTTTTATGGCGACTCTGATCAGAATTCAAGCAACGACAAAACTTACTACGAGCGAAACCAGCAGCAAAACCAGGATCAAAATCTCAGCGACAATGAGAATTTGCAAGAAGGTGAGACTGGAGACCGTGGTCTCAAATCCTCATTGATTAATATGGCGATCAAAAACCAGCTAGGAGGTGGTAGCAGTAACAACAATTCCTCTGGTCTTATGGGCATGGCTGGAAGCCTCATGGGTGGATCGAACAATTCCAGTTCCAGCTCTGGCGGCGCTGGAGCTCTCATCGGCTCTTTGCTGGGCGGCAACAAAAAGCAGGAGCAAAAGCAATCAAACCAGGGGCTTGGTGGCATGGTTGAATCACTCTTTGGCGGCAGTGAGCAGAAGCCAGCCCAAAACCAAAATAATAACCAGAGCCAAGGCCAGTCTGGATTAGGTGGCATGATTGGATCACTGATGGGCGGACACGACAAGCCTAACAACAACAACTCGAACTCAGGAAGCAACTACAATTCAAACAATAACAATAACTCGTCATCTCAAGGTGGCCTAGGAGGAATGGTTGAGTCGTTTCTAGGAGGAAACAAGAAACACGATGAGCAGAACAATGGCGGCTACGGAGGTAATAACCAAGGCCAAGGGCACAATGGCGGCTACGGAGGTAATAACCAAAGCCAGGGACATAATGGTGGTTATGGAGGAAATGGCGGTTACGGCGGAAATGGCGGATATGGAAGAAATGAAGGCCGTCACGAAGAAAGTGGCGGTTATGGAAGAAATGATGGCCGTCATGAGGGAAATGGCGGTTATGGAAGAGATGATGGTCGTCATGAAGGAAATGGCGGTTATGGAGGATATGGAGGTGGTAATAACAACTATGGTGGAAATAACAATGGTTACGAAGGAAACAACCACCACGGAGGAAACAATCATCATGGAGGAAACGGTGGTTTTGGAGGAAATGGAGGAAACGGTGGATACGGCAGTGGTAACAATCAATATGGCGGCAACAACGGTGGAAACTATGGTGGAAACTACTAGGAGGACATGTGTATTTCAATCAAAGCCATACTGGCCTACTATATTGTTCATTGATAAATAACTCATCAATTTTAAGGTATTGTATTCATAAATTTGTAACAATGATACAAATAATTATTTTGGAGCTTGCGAACCTCCAACCCCTGCAGAAAATGCAAGGCACCATGTTCTACTGACGCCTCCATCTAGCCATTGATTCTTAAAGTTGTCCTGTGCAAAAAACTTATATGACGAGACCGGGTCGTACAGCGCTTGGTTTAGTCTGAGAAGGCCGAGCCATCCAGAATCCAATTTTGGTACAAGCGACGTCAGTAACTGGTTCCATTCCTGCTGAACAAAATCTGGCGAGCGCAGGAACGAAGAAACAGGTGTAATAGGGATCATGTGAATACCCTGGATGTACTCAAGGTTATCGCCAAAATAAGTGACATGATCCAACTTGTTCTCGAAGGTAATTCCAGGAACCTTGTTCTTGATGAAGTTGGCGGGCTGAATAAGATTGTTATCTTCCATGTAGAAATAGTTTCTCATGGATCGCTTCATCACTGCAATCATAAGATCACCTCGCGCTTCCATGGACGCATCACCAATTGCGCGACCCCACAGCTTCATTCCGTACGCAAAGTTATAGTCTTCAGAAGTGGATTCCTCATCCTTACCATCAGAACTGGCAAACATCCCCTTGGCCCAGGAATGGCCCGAATACCAATCGAAAGATCGGAAAACAGGGAAAAATTTGTCATCACTAGAAGGGTTCGCAACATCACGCACAAGAGAATTCACCCAATCCTTGTTCTGTTCACCCCAGTTACCGCCATTCTTCTTGTCGATATAAGCAACGATGGCTGCAGCATGAATAAAGTAGCCATAATGAAAATGATGATCATTGTAAAGAGGGCTTCCAAAGTCTGCTCCTGTATTACCACCTTGAGCTGCTGTAGAAGTGATGCCCTTAAGCTTGGTATCATACATCAAAGGGTTCTGTTGCTTGTTGCTAGTGAATACAGTAAATGCAGCTTGAAGACGGCCCAGTGTCTCTTTGGTGACATCAGGGTTCTTGAGAATGTCACTTATGACCAATAGTATATAGGCAAACTTATCCACGCCCTTGCCAGAGAAATAAGTGGAATCTAGGTTGGTCTGAGAGTTGAAATCCTCCTTGATCTCCTTGTTGGCCACCTTCGCCATAAGTCTGAGAGAGGGAACATCGTACGACAAACCATTGCCAAAAGCACTCGCACCTGACCATGGCAGAAACTGAATATCTCGATTAAGAGTTTCAACAAAATCAAACTCGTTGGTCAAGTAGCCTCTCATAACACCCTTCGTGGTAGAATCTAAAAGCACAGAGGTTTTCTTAGATTCCATGGCACCAGTGAATGATTCGAGATGGTGGGGGAAAGCCATCATGATGCTTGTGCCGCCGATAGAGTTACCTTCGGTTTGCCACTTGATAGCATAAGATGCGGTATTAGAAGAAGTGATTTTACCAGAAAGCACACCTTTAGTAGCCCACATACCCGCTGCCTGGTCGTAAATGGGTTCAGATCCACTTGGAGCGTGAGCTAATTGAATGGTGACTTGCTCCTTGCTGTTACTGACAATCGCACCATCTTGGACAGAGAATTGAAACTTGGAATTATTCGGAACAGTCACATACATTAGCCAGCTGACTTGGTTGAAAAGGGTGACAACGTACTTTTGCACGTTAGACGACAGATTGGGAGCTTGAGTAAGTGTCAAGATACCAATTTGAGACGTGATTTTGGGTGTGAGTTGTCCGTTGTACTTTGCAGTAACAAATCCCATACCATGAACTAAGGGAAACTCAATCTCGCCTCGTCCACACACAATGCTGGCCTTCGCGGAAAAAGTATCCATGTCATCAACACCAAGAATCATGTTTGAATTAGTAAACTCATTAGCGCCAAATGCCAAAGAAACCAAACCAACTGGGTTGATGTAATACCTGACAGGGTCCTGCTTGCTGTCAGGACCATCGACTCGCTGCTGTGAGGTAGTGTGAGAGATAGCGAGGCCAATATATTTTTCCCCTTTAGTCCACCACATGGTGTAAGGCTGGGCGTAGGCAGGAGCGCCCTGATCTCCAAGGAGTAAATTGGTATAAAATTTGTTGGTGTGGATCGGATCCTTGGTGAGAATGCTTCTAGGCAGATCGACCTTAAGATCGCTTCGAGGGAAGACGCTGGGAGGCTCGCTAACTGAAATGGCATCGAAAATGTTTGTGTTATCGTAATATCCGGCAAAGGGGATTGCTTTTGGTTTGCCGTCATCTTTCTTAGCCTCCTTAATATCACCTTTCTTGTCATCTTTCTTCGCATCTTTTTTTTCATCTTTCTTTGCATCTTTTTTGTCATCCTTCTTATTCTTCTTTTTGTCATCCTTCTTGTCCTTCTTTTTGTCGTCCTTTTTATCCTTCTTTTTATCCTTCTTATCTTTCTTGTCATCCTTTTTGTCATCTCGTTTCGAATGCTTCTTATCGCTCTTTGAAGGAGAAGGAGCGGCCGCTTTTATCGCCTCAGTGGGTGTTGCCGCCGCAGCACCATGGGCCAAGGGGAAGTATTCCGAGTTCAATTGAAAGTCAGCAATAGGAGCCGTATATGTAAGAGGATTTAATGTTTCGGAGACTTCCACAGTCCGCATAAGATTTGCAGCAGAGACGCGGTTACGTTCCTTATAGGTCATGACAGTGTTGACTGTTCCCCTATGAATGCTGTGAGGTGTCGCAGTTGCATGGAACAACGTAGTAGTGGCGCCCTTAGTCTCTGCTTCATCTATAATTCCGTGAATGTGTCTGACACTTGTGTCGTCTTTCGAATGCGCAGCAGGAATATGGGGCGAATTGGAGTGAATGGCCACTGCATCAGCTTGGGCGAACAAACACCCGGCAGCAGCTAAATAAATAGCTAGATATTTAACACCCATTTAATATGGCGCGATTTCGTGGAATAGAGTAGTGAATGAAACTGAAATCAAGTTCTAAGCAGTGATCACAAATGAAAACATGACAGGATTATATATATGGATAGCTCAAAAATATTTAAAGAAGGTCGGCGTGGGGTATCTCCGTCAATTCATTTTACATTTTTAACAACTCATTTAGCCAAATTACGAGTTATTCCAAAAGGTGCAGGTAAAGCTTTATTGATTACTTTCACGGTGTTCATGTGTTTGTATACCACTTTGGGGTATTGGAACTTTGCCCCCTTGTAAATCAAATTGGTATTCATATCGGGCCTAGCGCGCCATGAAAACTTGTTAACGGAAGCTGCCAATTTCCGCATCTCAACTTTACCATTCGATTAGACCTACTCAACGAAGCAATTGGCGATGGAAGATTGTCACGAAGCATCTAACACGTTGAGGAAATTAAGGTGTCCTGGACATCACGGGGTATCGTGTTTCAAGATACATCCCCTCTTCTCCCGTTGCAAATGAGGTGAATGGGATTTCAACATTCAGATGAAAGTTCAAATTGGCTATTAAATTGCATTTCCAGCAGTCCATTAATTTTGGCCCTATAACGAGAATTTAAGAAAGGCATTATGACAAGATTTCATGCCTGTCTCCCCATAGTATTAGACCGTGACCTTAAAATTGCACATACCCCTGAAAGTGCAGTGTACTCCAATTCATTTCAAGCTGTGCGGTAGCCTTTTGACGTCTTGAAATATGACTCTAGTTCCTGGTGTGTAAGGTTGGTTTGATATTCTGAGGTATCACGTATGTAATTCAGGCATTGAAACCCGCTCGGCATCAGCCCCGAGCTGTGGATATTAAAGAAAAACGGTATAACGGCTTAATCCGGCCAAATAAAGATTAAATGTGGTACATGTATTGAACGAAACGAACCGTCGGATGAAAAGAAGAACATTGTTCATCTCAATAAAAGTTGAACGATGTACTCAAAGGCCGGTCAGAAAAAGTCCAAATTTTTCTTGAATCCCTCATTAGTTCTCGATACTCTTAGCTATATTCAGCGAAAAAAGGCTCTCATTAACCTATGGCTTCAAGTACACAGGGATAGGCCTGCGAGATCATGGATTCGTCTTGTTGGGTAAAAATCATGATGCAATTTTCAAGAGCGAGTTTTATTCAGGTTGTTATATTATGTAATATTTAATAAGCAAGATTACTAGGGAGGCAACTCCCTTTCGCCAAAACTCCCAGACATCCGAATTTCAAGCCAAGCACAGCTTGGTGTCTATCACAATCCTTAGCTCAAGCTTCGTGATATCCTTTACTTTTACTCAACTTACTTAGTGCCACCGGACCGCAATGTATTATGTTAAAAAGGCAATATATGGCCCCGACCCGGCCGAACAGAAGCGAAAATGCAAGGCACAAATAAGACGCAATCAGCGCGAGCTTGACAAGCAGATCAACATGTTGAGCTCTTCAGAGTCCAAGACGCGAACGATGGTGAAGACGGCAGCGAAAAGAAACGATATTAAGTCAGCTAGACTACTCGCTAAAGAGTTATACAAGGCAAAGAAGCAAAAGGAACGCCTACACACATCAAAGGCCCAGTTGAACTCGGTTTCACTACAAGTAGATGAAGCGTTTGCGCTTCGAAAGATAGAGGGAACTATGAAGTCGTCAACGCTCATCATGAAGGAAGTCGCAGGACTAGTGAGACTACCAGAACTTTTGCACACTATGAATGGCTTAAGTCAAGAGCTCATGAAGGTAATGTTGCCTCTCCTTTTTTTTGAATTTTTATCTAACCTTACAGGCTGGTATAATAGAAGAAATGGTTTCAGATACGCTCGATACCGTGGACGAAACTGATATGTTTGAGGATGAAGAGGCAGAAAATGAAGTGGATGCGATATTAAGCGAGATCACGGGTGGAAAACTTGGTAACGTCTCAGAGGTTCCCGTCAATCTTCCAGCCGTGGAAGAGAAGCCTCCTGCCGTCAGTAACCCTGTAGAGGAGGAGGAAGACGAAGATGCAGAACTTTTGAATAGCATGAGAGAACGCTTAAGGGCGCTTCAGAATTAGTCATTTTATCACAGTGAAAGGCTTTTTTATTTGTAGTGGTTTGTATATTGCTTTGAAGCACGATAGTTAATGTAATGCATGGGTCGCTGATGAATCTCGGAAAGTTGAAGCAGGAACTTGGATAAAGGCATACTATACTTGGCCAGACAGCCGCATCACTCTCAAGTATGGAGTCAGCGGGACTAAGAAATTTTAGAATTACTTCAGAGTACAAAAGAGTATAAAAGGTGTGCCAGGCTTACTGGTATAATCCAGCAATGGGCAGGATGCTCGTGCCAGTTACAATGCGGCAGCGGGAGTATTGCTTCATGATTTTGGGTCAACCTTCAAGAGTGCCCAAGAAGAATTAAGAATTTTCATGTATATGGGTTATTGTTTTAAAACAAGGAGCTACAATCCCTAGAAATCCTAGCTGACTGCTAAAACGTTTGGTTGAGTATTAAAATTTCAGCTAATTTAACAAGAACAAATAATAAAAAAATGAAATACTAAAACGATTTACCACGAAAATGCTTCTTCAAAATAGTCCACTCGGTGATCTGTGTGTTTAATATTATTCACAATAGATGACCGAATGTAGTCAATAAACGAGGGCGGCCCACACGAAACAACCGCCATGCTTCCCTTCCCTGTAACCATAAATTTTGAGACCTCTTCTTGTATGTTCGGTCGGCCCTCATGGAAGATGTGATCAAACTGATCCTGAATCCGCTGAGAAAGCGCTGTTGTTTGAAAGAAAGTGGGATCTGAGTGATGAAGTGGGATAGAGCTTTGGTTTGGAAGGTTATACATTGATGATTCAGGCTTCTTTGAATTATCCATGTCGCTGAGCTCCTTCTTTTCAGGGATTGCAGCTAGAGTCATTTGACTGCCTTCCTTGTAATTATAGATTGGATGCACCTGGGTAGATGGACTAGCAGAATGAGAGTCAGTGTCGTCTGGGTTCTTTTTCACCTCTTCAAGCTCAAGGTCTTGCGTATGGTTTTCTTGCTCGCCTGCCGCCTTGAGTTTTTGAGTGATGTAGATTTGAACATCCAGGCTGGGATCGTGTGCAAGAGAGAGGATCTCCTCACCAAACCACTCCAAAGGCGATGTGTCTTTAATAACCCATAGAAAAACGACCCTCTGGCCACGCCTGGCCACCTTTTGTAGATACTGAGCATATGCGTAGGTTGCAGTAACTCCCATACCGCCAGCAAGTAGAAAAACTATCTCGTAGTTTTCTACTGGAGAATGGACTCCATATGGGCCCTCGATCAGGACGGAAAAGACATCTGTTTTATTAATTTGCTTCTTGAGCTTTTGTGCAATGGTCTTTGTAGCGCCTTTTTTGGCCTTAATAGCAAAGTGGATAGTATCGTCTCCTGTTGTTGGGCTTTTGTAAATGCTGAAAGGATGGGCTTGCCAAAATAAGTCCTTGGTCAAAATGCGTAAATAGCAATACTGGCCAGGTCCAATATCCCAGCGCTTAGAGTATGCTACTGACAGCCTGAAGGCGTCATCTGGAAATATCTCTGCATAAGCTTCATTTCTTGATCCAGAAACAATCACTCTGCCTAATCGAAGGAGCCGTTCAATAACATGGATACCAATAGAGGCGTAAACCCAACCCATCCATCCGAAGTCGATGCAGTGTCGTGCAATCCCGACAATGAAAATGATATACATGCATTTGTGTGTAAATAGGAATATTTCATAGAACCTGGATCGGAAGGCGCCAAGAGACAGGAGAAACATGATGATAGAAATGTATGCCGCAATATTTCCTGCTCTCCAATTGATAACATCCTGCCACCTATACGCCACGGTATGGCCGACAATAGCCAGCCAGGTAAAACAAACTGCATGGATAATGGCGTGAATAATCATCACACGAGCTACCCATCGATGATAAACCTGAAAAGTGTTGTAAGACCAGCCAGTATGTTTGATCAAAATATTATTTCGACCAGCGAATAATATAACGAGAGGCAGCTGGGTGAAGGAAATTACACCAGACCGGTTGCCGAGATATCTGAGGCGCTGATCCATTCTGTTGACCAAAAACGGATTTGGTGTCAATAAGTTGTAATCGAAAAACAGGGAGACGAAGTTGAGCACGAAGTAACCGAACAAGATCAAGGACTGGCCACGAGTAGGAGCGGTTAAAGAAAGCTTGAAAAACAGCTTAACTGGGCGACTGTGCTTGTCTCCAAACAAGGCAGGAAGAATGAAATACTGTCGGATTTTAGTGATTATACGGTGATTCTTAGACACTAGCTCGGGATAAAGGGTGATCATACTGTGCGAGACCATTCCAATAAACGCCATGAAAAACCAATATCCAATCAAGCCGCAACCGAATTTCGTACCCAGATCATATTGGCGTTTAGCAGCATAAGCAGCAGGATAATGAGAATCGAATTCCTTTTGATCGATGTCAACTGGCACGGTCATCTTTTGACTCTTTGGAGGAGTATTAGTGCCGTTCGAGTTTTTGGTAAGCAAGGTCGCGTTAAAGTATATATCGTCTAGTTTTCCGAAGGTATAACTTATATGCCCGTTATACTTGCATTGGTTCTGGACAAACTGATATGCGTCATTGATTTCGGGCTCTTCTTCCAAACGATCTCTCACGCAATCAAGAACAGATCCCAGATATGGGGTACTTTGACAGAGGCATGGAATTTTGTTATCGCATCCAAAATCCCATTGCTGGGCTGCCATCCAGCATGCTAGAGCATGGCTACTCCTAATTCCCACTTTCTGGCAATGAGCTACATTGGCAGCCAGAGAGAAGAGTAGAATAATAGGTGCAAACGAAATGGCAGCTTTCATCTTGATGATATCTTAGTCGTTATACTTCTCGTCAAAATTCTTGGATAAGCATCCTTATATACAAATCGAAGTTTCGAAGAACGGTGGAAGCTTCCTCCACCTCTTGTTAAATTAGCATTATGCAACACCCAAACGTTTCGGTTTTTACTGTCAGGCAGTTTTTGGCTTCTTGCCAGTTTGGTAATTAGACATAGGATAATTACAAAACAACGCTTTTCTTTGGCCAACTCTGATAAAGTCAATGCAAAATTTATTCGATTAAAAAGTCGTACCATCGGGTTCCGGAATTAGTAGGCCTAAAATTACACTCTAATCTAATAAGTGCTAAATGTCTGGAAATAGGCCGATACGAATACTTGTTCTGCGAAAATACTACAGATAAATTCATTAAGTGTTTTGTTGGACATCATGACAGGGATCAAGTGTCAGTTGATTTAAAGAAATGCAAATAAATACAAGGAAAAAAACAAGCAAAACAAACAATAAAAATTTGCATGAACGTTCCAAAAAGGGAAGCACTCACATATGGCTCATATGTTCAGGCACCGACCATGTAAGTGTAGAATTTGTTACTCTGATCTGTCTCTTGGCTGCGGCAAAAGACTTTGCATCAGAAATAAGAGGTGACAATGGCGGAGATACGAGCGAAGACGAGACGCTGCTTAATGAAACAGGAGAAAACATAGCGCCATTTCCATATGCAGCGTTTCCTTCAGGCAACGATGAAATAACAGGAGATAGCGAATTATTTGGGAAATAGAACGGGAGAGGCTGATTTTGCAAGTGCAGTTGGTTGTCTGAGAAATTGGTCTGTGGAGGCTTCATTTTCCAAGAGTCGTGAAGAGATTCCATTCCAGAACCTTGCGAAATAGTCTTATTGTGACCAAAGAATCGACTATCGATCGGCCAAGTGACAGAGACAGGAGAAGCATAAGGAGGCAAGTATTCAGAATAAGGTAGGACATCTTTAGGCTCTCTGCCACTGAGCTGGTTCAAATCAAGAAGAGCTGCATCCATGATTTCCGAGAGAACTCCAGTTTCGCTGTCTAGAAAAGTCTCTTGACTAGCAGAAACGCAGGGAACAGTGGCAGATCCTGAGGCAGCAACCGGGGTTTTGAGATCAGATGGAGCAGGGGTCACAACAAGAGGGGTATCGAGCGTCTTACTCAAGGATGAGTTTTTCTTACGCTTAGATTTCTTGCCAACAGTTTTAAACCCTTTATCATTAGCAATCGCTTCCTGCTCTTTTACCTTTATCTTCTTTGGAGAGGTTGGCGGGAGAACAGGAGGTACTTCAGATGGTTTTTTCTTATGGTTTGACTTAGATTGTCTCTGCTTCTTAGTAACCTTGACGAATGCCTCAGGATCGTGAAACTTATAACCTTTAGGGCCAGTAGGAGGGGTCAAAGTGGTGTCAGGGGTCGAAGTGCCAGAAACAAGACTAAGATCGCGTTTATTAGGAAGAGAGCTTTCCTTCCCGGAACTGGGAGAAGGCTCTGATCGAACTGGCTTACTGTTAGGACTTTTCGGACTCTTGAATTCAATTGGTGGCGAACGATTTGAGTTGGAAGGCGCATTCTTGTCGTTTATAGGCCGCGTCTTATCACTAGGGCTGACACTAGGATTCGATTTTGTATGCTCCTTCTTCTTCTTCGAAACTGACTTTGGCTGCGGCAAAGTCGTGTTTGGCTTATCGATAGGGTCAGATGGGGAATTAAGAGTTTTTGTACTAAGAGGCGCTGGGTCAACAGTGGTAGAGGAAGTAATATTAGAAGAACAGTCATTAGAATGGGTATCGGTTGATTCATGTGTATCAACTTCGGAATCGTTAATAGATATATTAGGGCGTGGTGTATCGTTGCAATAGGGCACTTGGTCAAACAAGTGAGTCGGGTTATCAGCAGATGACCATTTGGAATCCAAGTCTAGGCAGGTTTCCAGTTCATCGTCTGTTAATAAATGGGTCGGCGTGGGCTTGGAAAACAGGCCTTCAAATGGATTAAAACCATTTGCTAAAAGAGAGAGTTGAATGAACGAAACGAAAGATGAGATCGAAGCATGTTGGGCCAGAATAGTGCACATTCTGCGAAGGACGACGAGACTTTGCGCCACCAACTTACCAAGGTATTTCGTAATGGTTACACACAGAAGTTGCAGATTAATAAGGATCCATTGAAGAAAAGAGATGAACACAGGCGGGAGTTGATGATTCTGGCTTTTGTATTTAACAGTAATCATGCTGAATCATTTGAGAGTTTGTGTATAAATGTCTCTCTTGAATGTCTGACGAGGCCTCTTGAGAAAAACGGTTCGAGGTAGTTTTCAAGAGAACCGATGAATTTTGAAGGCGATTATTCTCGATGGCTGAATGTCGAGTCGATGATTGTCTTGCTTTCAAGCTTGGCCCAAAGGAAAAAGCTTGGCTCCGTTCAATAACACAAAGAAAACGGTCTAAAAGCAATAAAAGAACAGCTCAAAGGAAACAGAGCTGTGGCTGTAAATATATCAAGAAAGCAAAAATATGGACGAGGAAAGGGAATTGTTGAATGAGAAAAGAAAACTAAAATTTGTTGGTGTGCGAGCGAAGAATCGTGAGTAGAGCAAGGCTCAAATTTTTAGTTGTACGAAAATGGGCAAATATGGTTGGTTTCCTCTTGCCTTTTCCAACCGAGCGTTTAGGGTTCACCATCTCACACATGAAATCAAGAAAGGCGCCCAGGTTCTTTGATACGCGTTGCAAAGCCTCAAACGTATGGCCTACGTTATGAAGGCCTTGTTTCTTGGAGACTCCAGAGACAGCAGCCTCAAGTATCTGCGTTGCATATAAAACTCACCACTGCAGTCTCACGATTCATAACGTTACTGAGGCCAATACAACGATGGAGACTTGAGTGAACTTTGTAACGCAGTGGACCAGTAAGCGACTCTGCAACGGGAAAAGCTTAGAAGCGAGGCACGCCATACATAGCAGCCGAAAAAATAATCTGTACTCTATATACATGTGCTCGATAGTATCCTGTTGGCGAGTAGACTCCGCACTCAACTCTGTAGCCAAGCACCAATGCTATTAATTTTGCGCGCAAGATCTGTAAGGTCCTTCCTTGCATACTTACTACATTTAGTCTCAAAAGACGTGTTTTGATTGGCAGGGTGCTACTGCTCTCTGCTATGGATTCGGCTTGTCCAGGCTGGATCTGGCAACAAACGCTGCAGTAGCATCATACAAAGGAATGCCCAAAATAGGCTTGCTGGGTATGATTCCAACATTTTTCACCACCCCAGCGATGAGTGTGTAAGCACCGGATCCTTCAATTGCCAGTCTGTCTTTCTCAATGGGCGATATACTGAAGCAATCGATTGAGACGAATGTGACTTCTGTGTGATTTCAGGTCATCACAGTCAAATGCTCGCTGTGTAATTTAGAATACGTATTCGGCATTAACATTGACACTCGTCTTAGTGAGGGTCATACAAAGATCTTTGTTTCACGCATTAATTGTAGCGGGCTTTATTCTCAAGCCCCACAAGCATAAACATGTATATATTAATTTGTATTTCTGGTCGTTATAATATCTCGCGAGCATTGACTTCAAACGCGGAGCCCGGGCCAGGCCCGGAGCAAGAGCACCATTTTGCTTTAGCGCGCGCGTTTGGAAAACTTTGTTCGAAGTATAGATGCCACCAGTACCCAATCCGTAGCATATCTGCATCCAAGCCCACATTAGCTGCAAAGTCTCTTTCGAGTTTATTTCACTTATAGAAAAAACTACTCTTCACGTTAACAGCTGAGTCAAGTTGATATTGGAATCGCAAGAAGCTCGGCAATACAACTGACTTCACAGGTCAACAGTCATTTAAAACTAACGATAGCAAGCTAAATCTTGAGACTTTAAGAATTCAAGTATGGTTGCAAATGGGCATGCTGATGTATACTGCACACATGTACTGTATGTATGCTGTGGTAGGAAACTTTTCGTTTGCCTTCAAACCGAAGACCATGATGGGACGAAGCTCACTGAGAAAAACGTACCTGAGAATTGAAATATACCAAATGATAATAAAATCGCAGTAGTGGTGCTGGAAAGCTGGGTATAAGATAAATTTCATTGACAGTACATGTATACAGTATAATACATGATACATAGCGTAGCTTAAATACTTCCCATAACTTCTCTGAGATCATACGCGTACTTGAGAATTACCTACAACCATTTTTTGGAGCACTCTTTATATAAAGTGGGGAGCAAGAAAACGGCTGAAAAGCATTTCTGGATCAGTAGTAGTTAGTTAGGCTGCCTGACATCTTCAAGCATTTTGTTAATTGCGGATATGAACAGGTAAAGTAGTTTGGAAGTGACCAGTGTGAGCGAAATTCTGAATGGACCTTATTACTGTGAGCGATACTTGGTATTTCTAACTTACTGCTTATAGAGACATTACATACATGTATATAGTATAGGATCGTAGGGCTATAAACGGATTAACATACAGACATTTTGCCAGCAGAACGATCATTTCACTTATCAAAAGTCAGCAATTCAGTAAAAAGATTTATTGAAGCCGGTGGTTTTTTTACTTGGATGCTTCAATAACGGGTATTTGTCCCTCTACTAGATTAATGTTTGGTTCTACCAGGGAGCCATGTTTTTTTTTTTGTTACAGCAATAGATAGAACGAAATGCATAAAGCTTTTCCAAGTGTAACTGGGTAACAGGGTGTGGGGACGTTTTTTGAGCTAAAGTTGCCGCTCGACCGTAGCGAACCTTTTTTCAACCATAAGGATGTAGAACGAGCGCACTTCTATTTGGTGATACTAAATGTATTATAAGCACGTTGTCTGAAAGATTACGCTCAGCAGCATTGCAATCACCATGGTGCCTGTTGACGGGAAGGAATGTGCAAAATAGACCTAAGAACTGATATGGTTGCAAGATTTAGGCGGTGCCAAATTTTGGCATTCATTTGACGTGCAGTGGAATGATAATTTGTGGTCAGGAGGAAAGTTATATAGACGGTTTGTGGTTTCCGATTCATTCTGACCTTGTTTCCAGAATTTTCGAGAGAGCTGAAGCTCATACATACGTAAACGCGGTTATCAATAATGTGTTGGAATAGCCCTTCCGTGACACTAACTCCGGTCCCCCGGAGATCTTAGCTGGCTGCTTATCGCTAATGTCTGATAACTATGAATATTGCAGTTGATGTATAACAAGAATAGTAATAATAAAAATTGCGTACTTTTCGACGATATCCATTTCTTGATAAAACCTAATGGGGCCATAAAAGCTCCAAGTTGTGTTTTCGATAAACAAAAAAGTAAAGCACGCTGAAAATTAAAAACCATAGTTGATATATATCAAGAGTAATAATACAAACCTTGCAGTGCGTGGTTCATGATAAACAAAGGGTTTAACGTACGATCATGATGCTGTGAAATGTTCGGTAAACCGAGAGAATTGAATTTGAAATAATGGGAATTTGATTCACTGGCATCCAATGAATGTGTTTAGCTGCACACTCTCCTTTGGCCGTATTTACTTTAGAACTTAATAGCAGTCAGAGATGGCAGCATAGACTTGTTTTACCTTTTACGCACTTAGCGTGATCTAAGTAGGCAGCAGGAGTCAACACTTTTTCACTCTGTGAATGCAGCGCCTTTTCGTTTTATTTTTTTACTGGAAACGCTACCACGAGAGCTTCCCAGGTCTAAGTTTTTCTCTGAAAGAAGCAAGATACCTTTACAGAAGCAGTTGTAATATTGTGGTGATGATGGCCAGTACAATTTATTCCCTGATTTTTCCACACTTTTATTGGCTTGCACCTTAATTACATAGCTCATGTGCATGGCGGAATATCCATGATACCTAAACAGACCAGTTAGGCAGACGATATGAGTAGACATATACAACGACCATATGCTTATGACTGGAATGAATTAAGTGACTAAGAGCAACAAGCGCCCTGTCGCGTCCTTTTCTACATGCTGTAAAATTCATCCTCTTTCCTTGTTCCAACTTTTGATTTTTTTTTTCGCTATTTTATCTTCAACTACTATTGAAGACGGCTCGGAGTTTACAAAATATTTTTTTGACCCATGTCAACTGTGACGCTGTGCACCATCGAGGGGTATAGTACTCAAGTGCTACTCAACTGAAAGCTGCCGAAAACGCGGACGGAAGCGTCGTATTCATATTTCTGAACCTAAATATCGCTACTCGCAAGGACGTCTTGCCAGTGAATCATTGCAAGCGGGCGGGGCCCTCACTTTTTCAACATTCAAAAATTGCCAAAATTGGCGTAATACTTTATAACTTGAAGCAGGTCTAACCGACATTTGGCATATATGGATATACAATGTATAATATTGGTTTATTGGGACCAGCTTGTGGGCCCTGGTCTTGCTTGATACGAGTTCAAGCTTTTTGAACGGTGGAACCCTGGAGCAAGGCACTAATTTCAAAGTTATTAATGAACTCTGATCATACTCATACTGCTGTGTCGCACTTGGCACCGGTGTCTTAGAATTCACTGACTTCAAATGTTACCAACCATCACCGGATTTGCTCTTATTTTGGTCATGACATGGGGGAACTGACAGAATACGAGCATAAATAATGCGAACATTTGAAGGTAGCTCCTGATAGTGCCGTTGTGCCCGTGTTTTACCAGCCCTAGGCTAATGCTATATATTTCAGATATTGATTGAACGATCGATCGAGCTTATGGTTTCATATTTATTTATTCTTTGGAATTTAATGTCGTACCACCAAAGGCCACGCTGTGGATTGGACTGGTTTGGCCGTTTGTCGCTTAGCATTGAAGTGACTGATTGCACACAGGCGGGACAGTGGTAGCTGGTGGTTACTAGTAGGAGGATAAGTTTTGACATAAGTAGTTTGCATGACATTCAAGTTCTTTTTCAAATCCATATATGCCAGGTGTTTCTTGTGTTCCTCATGTTCCTTGTGCTAAGCGAGATGATGTTACAACCCTTTACACCTTTTCTAAAACAGACATTTACACTGCACGGATGTGTCTTCCAATTGTGACGAGCATTTGCACTACATAGGCAGTTCAAATGTTTACTTGAGTGGTTTTTTTAAAAACTCCATAGTTGGGTTTGACGTCCCAGTCTTAAGCGCGGCGAGACACCATGCAAATGCCGACACCGATCTCAGCTGCAGTAAAGCTCGTGATGCCATTAATTGAAAGCTTTTTACAAGTAGGGTGCTCAGAACAACAAGTCAATTTGCATGTGAAAAATACATATTACAAGGAAATTGCCTTATTAAGCTTAGGGTTTTTTTTGTTTTTTGACGTGGCAGTGTCTAGAGCACCACGTACAACCATTGAGGACTGATTACCACGATCCATAAAAATTATTATTATTATATATCAGCGCTATGGTTTTTTAAAAAACGGATCCATTGAAGTTTCTTGAGCGCGCTTTCCGATAACAGCACAACTTAAGCTAGCTTAAGCTTCAAGGTTTCAGAGTGTAACATGCAACAGGTGAAAAACCACTCTTTTCCCAGAACTAAAAAAAAAAACCAGCGCTAGTATTGATATTGAGGGTGCATCAACGATAATTAAGGATCCCGACTATACTTGATTAATTCACATGTCGCACGATATTTGCCATTCATTTGGTGCTTTTACAGTGCTGCTGAACCGGCTTTTTCCTCAAATGGGTTTTCTCATGCATTGGAACCTTGATTTCTTTTGCTCAGAAAGTCAACTTGAAGCTTTCATTGCAAGGCGAATGAATTCAAAGATTTGAAAAAAAAAATTTGAGGACCTGGTTTTGGTTGGCAAGTCAAGTTTCGTGCGTATGGAGAATAAGCTTAAAAAAAAAAGCAGTCGATGACTCTGCTGTGTACAGCTGTGCCACACGGCTTTTGTCTGCTACTTAGCGAGTCGAATCCACCCACTTTGAAGCTGACGTACATGCTCACTACCTTCTGAGCTGCATACAAAGGAAGAAGGTATGTAGACCAATATTTTCAGTGCATGAATCCCACTTGGCATACTTGGAATCCTCAAAGCGCGCGCTAGCTTTGAACCCTTTAGCATCCAGACTTGGGGGATATCCATCCTGTATTATCATCACATGGCTGCCCGCTTTTTACGAAAAAACCACTGATCGCGATCCTGACTTCCACCTGATGGCCCCAGGTTCCTGATATCGATATCACTGACCAAAAAGACAATCATGCCATTTATACACACTTCATCGAGCACTTCCACGTAGGCAAAAAAAAAACCCAACCCGGGGCGCCCTTCGTGCGAATCCACCTGGCCTACAATCTATGCCAGTGCGGCCTGTTCCTTCGGAGCGACGAGGAAACTCTAAAATCCACGTTTCGGAAACTTACGCCCTGGCCGTTTTGCATGTGCAACTGAAAACCATTGAGAGTGGTTGGAACATATGGTGGCCTTCACGCTGACTTTGATTTTGAATTGGTCGTGAAACACCACGATATTGGTTGTTGTATACGCGCGTACGAGGATGCCACTGCTGAAAGTCGTCGAAATGAGGGAGATGAAAAGTCGAGGAAAGAAAGGACTCGGTGGTGTTTTTTGTCTGGAGCTCTAGGCTTCTGTGGACAACTGCAAGATATCCGTCAGCCTGCGGGAGTATCAGCAGTCTTTCGTCATCCAAACCGCTCTATGGGTGCCACTAACGAACTCCCATCCCTTGGAGATCCCTTCTGACTGCTCACATTGAACATGAAAGTGTTACAACATTTGAAGTTGATATCATATCATGAACAAGAATAATAATAATCATCAATAATGATAGCAGGCTTGTATAGTACTAGATATGTGGGCTAGGGGGGTGTCCATATTGGGACTAAACCCAAAAACTGCTTGCTCGGCGGAGTGCAGAAAAGCGCGAGATGCACACTATGGAGGGTGCACACTAGTCCGAAAGCACCGCAAGAATCCCACCGAAAATGATAAATGTCAAAATATTGCAATAGCACCGGAATCAATGCAAAGTTACATCTCTGGGTCCACCGCAGCAGCAGCAGCTAGCAGCCCTTTTCTTTTCCTCCGGGAGTATCGATACCAGTACTACTCTTGCTCTTCTTTTTTTTTTTTTT
This sequence comes from Geotrichum fermentans, assembly GCA_030564905.1. NCBI lineage: Eukaryota > Fungi > Ascomycota > Dipodascomycetes > Dipodascales > Dipodascaceae > Geotrichum > Geotrichum fermentans. The sequence continues at coordinate 25,466 of JAJMAG010000021.1, read as the reverse complement.
TACTTTTATTTTTAAAGGCCTCGAGAGGCTTGCCAGTGACGACAGTATAAATCAAAGATCGCACCCACGGAAATCACCACAATATTTTTTTTTCTCTTCTCCATTTGATTCTCTTTCTCAGATTCTCAAACAGCTCTTACACTGCGCCACTGGCTACAGCGTTCATGTTCTACCAGATTATCGGCTCGTCTTCATTGACCTGGCTTCCATTCGCTCCGGTAGTCGAAACGGTCATTGTGAGGTTAGCACTGACGCTTGCCTTCTTCTGCCTGGCACCGGTTATCGGAATCATTGGGCTTGACCTGGGCCTCTATATCGTGAGGCTGCTCATGTGGAATTCTACAGAGACCTACGGCATGATCAAGCGAAGGCTGAGCCAGCCCGACATTAGCACGCTGGGCCCAGCCGACGAGATTGAACTGGTGCTCATTGACCGGAAAGAGCAGATGGGCAGCGGCACGGGAGCCGCGTCCTTTTCGTTTGCGACCGACGACGACTACGATGAACCGGCCTGGGGCGGCGAGAAAGACTCCGACAACTTGGACGAGGATGACCCTATTTTCACATGGCGACAGCCGGTACTGGCCCGGCGAAGGATCAACAGCATAGTGAGAGGGCAGGCGGCGATGATTACGAAGAAGTCGCCTAGCTCGACACACCTGAGCGGCCGCCGAAGCCGAGGCAACAGCGGGGTGAACCTGGTCGGCTTGGCGAGGAATGGCCACTCCAGTGGTGTGAACTTGGAAGGCCGGCGGTTTCTGGACAGCGGATTTAAACTGGCCGTGTCGTGAGTCGAGTTTGGACAAATACAGGGAAAAAAGAAAAAAAGTGTGTGAGGGTGAGGCTGCAACGAAAAAGTCTCGCTAAAATCCGGCTCGGGTATTTTGGTGCAATACTTGCGCATCATGATGAAACAGCGATTATCTCCTTGGAGAAAAGGATTTAAACTTTTTGTGACAGAACGCGAAAGCTTTTCTCGCTGTTTATCAAGCGCTGATAAGCGTGGCGCTCAAGAGTTTTGGAATGCCGTGTGGCATGACTGCACCATTAAAGCGGAAGACGAGGTCCTAAAGGACCAGGCCTTGTCATGCCTTTTTACGTGTGCATGGCGATATCTGTGGGCATTGAGCTGGCCAGCCTGCCTGGAATGCTGTTTTGTTTATTTATTTCTCATGTATTATTTATTTCAAGTGTTTTTCATTTTCACAAGCCAAAAAGTCCTAAACAGACATGAAGGTTACGGCCAACCCTTTTGAGACATTTTTTCTCTTGTCTTGTTGTTCCTTGGCGCGCTCAAGAACTCACGAAGGGACTAGCAGACGTCCAGCCAGACTAGTGGATTTGGTACATTTAAATTTGAAAAAGATGGGTGGACTACCTATTTATTGTTGATTACATACGGACCACTAGTGCTTGAAGCCAGAAATGTGAATGTCCCTTGTTGCATATAGTCAGGAATGGAGTTGATAGGTGGAATTACACGTAACATGCGCAGAAGATCCTTGTGAAATAAAGAAAGACCTTCATTGAATAATCTGCTCCTCCTTGTGTTGTTGTGTCATAGATAAGAAAGAGACCAAGTCGCAAATATTTTGGATGGCGCCGGAGACTCAGGGTCTCGCAGTACGGAAATAGAAACTACATAGTACATAGCACTTGGTACATAGCACTTGCATGCATGCTGTACCCTTGCATGTACCGTCGTGCGTGTGTTTATGCAACACGAAAACGAGTTTAAGCTTCCAACTCAACATTCAATCGATCGAAAGCTATACACTACACACTGCCACTGGCACTCTGAGTTAACGTTGATCCTGAATATTGTTTGCGCGCTATGACATGTAGCCACGCAACAGTCGGGAATACAAGGGAGGGGGCGCCCGACGCATGACGTCCAGAGTTGACAACCGTGAAGGGTGTGGCTGGCAACTGGCAGTTGGACAGCACTATAGGGGCATTGCGAATCACAGCTAGCATGAAGAAGCCATGCCAACGACTGCTATTGAAGCCGAAAACTCAAACTCAGTTTCAATGCCACCGGTGTCCGAAGTAAATCGGCTAGATAAACCCATTCCTAGGAGTGGGGTAGCTCCATGTCTTGAAATGGCGTAGCATTGGAGGAATTAGTAAAAGTGCTACTTAGAAAGAGCGCTAATGCCATGGAACACAAGAATGAGAAGTCAGGATATGGTCTGGATATTGATATCTGAGGCATAGGGCAGTTGGCTAATATTGCTTGCACCACTGCAGTTAGCAATTAAAACGTACCGTAAAAGCTACTCTACCCTACAATGCGTCTGCGTATTCGCAATTATTGGCCTTGATTGTTGCTAGTAGTCGGCATAAAACTGGATTCAAAAACACACAATTAATTTTCGTACTACTGAATACATGAATGAAACACAAGTGTATTGTATTCCAAGTATATGCCTCGGAACGAACAAAACGTGAATCATTGCACGATTTGGCATTGGAAACACTAGCTTGAGACTCAATTATAGCTCCTTTGGCCCAAATAAGACAATCAACAATTGGCATCATTTTTTTCGTCCGATAAACTTGAATGAAAGAGATTTGATGTCTGTGTAACTCAAGCGCTATGTACTAGATTACGGTGAAGTGCTATTTGTTGAATACGAAACTATAGAGAAACATAGAGAATGTTTAATGCCAACTGAACGATAATGAAATGATTTCCACTTCCATCATTGCAATATATGATTCAATGCTTTCTTAAAATTCCATACTAGAGCTTTTTATCCCAGCTACTACATACCAATCAAACAGTTACAACACATTCACAATGTTAGCTTGGAGCTCGAGATCAGCAGCTGATGCTAGAATCTGTTATCGCGTGTATTTAATAGTTATTGAGCCATATCATATCAACCATCATTCGTGTTTTTATTAGTACTACAACGTCACCCTGGACTAGCTTCCCCTCTTCTTCACTAAGCCTAGGCTGAGGCCTGTTTGAATACTAGCGTAGCTGTTTACAAGATAATTCAAAAACTCTAAAAGAGATTCCGAAATGTCCGATAATCCGGAAACTCAAAAAAAGAAGCGTGTGCGCACTAGCTAGCTAGGCTTGCACGCTCGAGCCGACCATCGGATCTTGAGGAAGTGGGGGTTCCATTCAAAATCTAGTCTATAGAGTACGTAAACCGCAGTTGACATATAACAAATAATAATAATAATAATAAAAATCTATTATTCCATGTTTGCTAGCGCTTGTCCAACATGGGATAAGCGAAACCTCCGCTAGCTAGCTAGCTATATAGGAATGGCAGAAACCTTGAACTCCGTGTGTACCTGATCAGTGCAAACTTACTTGTCAGCGGGCCCATGATACATGGTTTTATAACTTGAGATGTTTTTCTTTTTTGTTAATATTCTTGTTTTTATCAAATTAGCCTGTTCCTGTACCGAAGGCGCATATTCTTGCGTAACAATACTTCTCACGGGTGCATGGCCGGATTAATTGATTGCGATATCTCAAATCTCCCAATTGCAAAATAATTATCGCGTGGCTTATACATTTTCTTCGGGCGCCTACGCTCGAGTGTCTTGGGGAATCTCCACGGATATCCTGTCCTCTTTTCCTCACCACCAAGTGGCACTCAATGAATTTCTGACCCTTAGATAAAAAACGCACTTCACTCCATGGATACATGCAATACATAGCAAGCGTTGGAAATCCGCGCTTCCTTCTAATGTAAACGTCCACTGACGAAAGGTGTAAATAGCACGTTTCTGAAATGCGGCCGACACGATGATGAATGATGATAATTGTCAATATTGCCATGGTAGCGCTTGCTACGGTTATTACTGATTACAATTTATACTAAACACATGCTTCCAAACAAGTACATGGAGTTTTATTACCGACGTGAACCTGAAAAAGCGCCCATATTTGTTCAAGCGCTTTCTGCAACCTCCGAACATATGAAGTTCAGTGCAGAGGATATCGAGAGAAACCCTGCCTGATACGTAGCTCGGACCGAAGACTTGGCCAGCTTCACAAGTTATTTTTCTTTCATCAAGTTTAATTCTTGGACAACATGATGCCAAGTTCCACTACAAAGGCGCTTGAAATGTAACCAGACGGGCCGTTCAAAGCAACAAAAACGAATATTCATAGGACAAATATATAAGGGTGCAAGACCCAACTACTACGCGAGCATTTGGTGTTTGTAAACATCAATATGCATACCATGCGAGACTATCAGGTACATGCTTTTTTTCCTGGCTCATCTTGAAATAGAGCTCATGGCCCAGTAGTTACCCTCTCACGGTACTAGTAGCTCTGTATACAGGTGAGGATAAACTTATAGACGAATGTAATGGGTGCAAAGCAAGGCCTCTGATAGCAGAATTCTACGCTGATTCTTTTTTTTTTTTTACAAGCTGTACAATAATATGTGTATCCTTCGGAGATATCTTCTTTTGTTAGAGTGTTAACTAGGAGACTACTAGTACGACATGCCAGTGGATCAATTAAAAAGTAAAAAGATGTTAAGTATCCGACTAGTTTCGCCTGCGGGTTTTCGCTTCTGAGTACTGCGCATGTTCAGTTCTTATGCTCGTAGCCAGCCAATTGGTTTATTGATATACGACATCATAGATCGATCTGATTTCTTAACGCGTTCAATGTATACGTAATGGAAAAACAATAGACTCTAGCTTTGAGCACTTAAGTTTACCAAAAATGCACTTTGGTGGAGTCTACTCCGCGGGAGAGAGATTACCCAAGGTATATACACCTTCCTCCGTAGATTTGCTTGCATATTCCGGAGAATTAAAATCGACTTGGCTGGCCGGCAGTCGCGAAACCGTTTAAGGAACAGATTAATGATCAATTGCAATGATTTTGAGTGCAACACAGATCAGATCAAGCGCGATTAAAAATGAGACGGCCGGGCACCGGCGACGGCACAACTATTCAGCCCTGTTGTATGATCATATTGTCATGACGTCTATAACGCATGCGTGCGCTGCTGCCCATATAAATTTACCATTGTCCAAACCCGTACTCTCCAGGTTCCTAAAAATCAGTTGTTATACTCAAGAAACTGAATTGCAATCCTAATTAGACACATATCATAGTATTCACTTCGATATCCTTGCATCATGCAAACCTTTGCAATGTTATTACACCCAACAGACACTTTTGGATCCTGCCTTGGCTTGCTATTCTTTTTTTAATGGGCATAAAAGAACCTTGTGCTTAATTATGATTTAGGCTAGTAAATGAGGGACGGGATAAAAATGAAAACCCCGAGCCTTGAACTAGCTAGTAGCATTGTGGACCTCAGTGATTTTGTTTCTAGGGGCAAGATACTTTGCTAGATAAGTTTAGCACCACCCAGGTGTTGGCGCAGTTGGAATAGATTCTGCAGGCATATGACTTGAGATTATTGCAAATATAGTTGTGACCACAAACATGTAAACATAAGTTGATGGCGGATGGAACAATAGCCGCTTCGAGGTAGTTGAAGCTCAAGTGAGAAAAGCTCGAGGATAAACAAAATACATGTACGTACTGTACAAGTGGGTGAAAAAGAAAAACAGAGTCAGTAATGTAAATCTCAGATGGCTTGCAAGAAAATTCAAACAGTAGAGAATAAACAGAGGACAATAAGAGGAAAAGGGATTGGAACGTGTTGAGCTGAGAGAGTAAAAGCAGGCACTTTGGTTTTTGGGCTACGCACACGTACATGTATTTTGATCTAGCACTAAGGATTACTTCAGGTATGTGAAAAGTCAAGTGGGATACACATATTTAATAAGTAGTAAACTTGGTACGGTCATGAATGTTATTTCTATTCCTTCCAGATATTTTCTTCCTAATGTGAGTCCTGTTGAACAAGTCATGAAAAATATGAAGTGCATAGTTATCTCACGCTACTGATGATTCATTTACACAGGTTGCAATCTGATATAAACTATTTTCTTTTGTATTGAAACCATTCGAATTAGTACTAAAGCATTGTTTCAGACGTTCTAGCCGCCAACTGAGATCTCCTGTAAATCGAGGTTCGTTAATGGCACAACGATTTGACTGCGTGTGAACAAAACACAAATTCAATCATTATTTTTCAGTGACCTCACCCAGCGATAACTTTACGTGGATACATACTCAAAATTAATGATAAAACACACAGAATATGGCTACCTTGGGGCTCGAGGTCCAGTAAACCCTCTTCCTTATTTCTCTCTTTTATATTGTTGCAGCTTATCGTTCCATTTTCCTTGTATGCCCTGCCTGTCTTTGTTTGAATAATGCCTCAATCAATTTGATACTGCTCCTTCAATTCGACTTTAATACATTCAAGCCTTCTGTTATAGAAACATTAATAATTCATTAGTTAGAGGAAAAGTCATAGCTAAACCTGCTTTGATGATAGGAATGCAGATTGCCTATCTCGCTGATCCCTACTTTTTGTTTGTATATACAGTTCTTGTCACTACCACTAAGGGTGAAGTCTTGACACATGGCAAAGTGCTGTATACATTAACAAAATTTATCCTGCTTAGACGAGCCCTCAGCCATCATCTTTGCATGGAATCACAGAGCAAAAATATCTCTGTTTGACATCTTCTCTCATGCAGTCACACGGGCGCGTTTATCAAAGCACCATAATAGTAATGGGATGACAAGTTACGACTGAAACAACTAGGTTATAAGCCTATAATGAACAGAGAGTTCAACTCCCTGGTCTGATGTGCTAAGATCTCCAAGAGACAGAAGTTCGTTATTTGCGCTGGTAGTCTAATACTTTTAGATGATAATTGAGTTTTTCGAGGGCCCTTTCCATGAAGCCCGTGGCACTCTGGTGACTATTATATTATTTTCAAATGTTTGCAGGGTATGTAATTCTCGAGAGCACGCTCGTGGCAGTCTTTGACTTCTTCCTTTTGGCTCAGGAAAATCGCACTTACCTAATATTTTAGTCACCTGTGTATTCTTTTTAAATGAAACAATCTCTCACAACTTCAAATGTTGAATGACCAGTGTCGCTACCAAATGTTAAGGCAGCACTGACTGGAAGAGTAGACTCGTCTCGGCTCGGATGGTAAGCTTGTTAGACTTGTTTACAGCTTGCCACCCAGTTCTAGAAAGTCTTTAGTGCTAGATGAAATAACTCAATTGTGAAAGGAGTCTACGTGGTGTGTCGAGGTTGAAACTCACTTGTGAGCTTTCTGCACAGATTTGGCTCTCCTTATTACTCATTCACGAACATTTTATTGCAATAATAGCAAATAACTTGTATCTTTATGGCAAATAGCTGCTATACAATCTCTTGAAATTAGTCCATCCTCGTTTACAACATAGAACGGACGCAATCATACACGTCATGTCATAATGCTATTACTATCTCCAGGTCCACGCGGCTAGGAGGAGTTGATGATCTATTCAGTGCCACCTGATTAAGAATGTTTTTTGGCTTTAAGTTTGAAGGTCAAGTTACAAACTTGTGCGCGATGTTATCAAACTCTCCTCAACGTTGGCAGCTGTAATAATCCTTCTTTATTTCAACTCTTTCAACGTACTCCCCAAATGATCCAACGCCCATGTCTCATCTGTAGTAATAGCCTTTATTCCCTGAATCTGAATATGTTTATTGCCTTGTTTATATGATACTACCAGATGTATCGTGCCTATACGTAAATAAGTCCTGAAATTAATAAAGGCATACAGACATTGCTTGTACAGAGCAACTCACTGTTATTTTGAGTGTTGTAATTGTTTTCGTTTAAGCCCCTGAATATTTTTCAGCACTTTGTAAGTTTGATCATCAGAACGCCAGGAAACCTAGGCAGGTAATTACATTGGAAAAGGACCTAAACTAAACAACTCTAGATGTAAGGCTGAAGGATGAGATTGCAAAAATTTTGAAAGACTAGAAGTACATGTATCTGTGAGTTTAAAGAGACAGACTGATGATAATACTAGCATCTGATCAATCAGTAAAACAAGACGGACATTCAATACATTCCTTTCATTCTATTCATAAGGTCTCTTGGTTTTACTTTGGAGATCTTGATCTGCACTTAAAATCTTTAGTAGGAACCTAACAGCCATGCCTACCATACCCCTTTCAACCTTCCTTATCGTCTTATTATGGCCAACAGTTTCTTCCCTTAAGCACTTAGTTTGTGCTGAGAAGTTCAGATACTGGCCAGATACTCAGTTGTGTAAGGTCATCTTCGGCTTTTCTTGCCGTGCAAAAAGGCAAATACTGAATTTTTATTGGCGCTTTTCGTGGCGATACTTGTATATACATATGGCATCCTCATTCAAACTCTTAGATTAATAGGAGTAGACCTGGACTCGATCCACTCGCGGCCATCCTTTAAGCTTTCACTTGTTTTTTGACCCACCCCTTGGTGTTCTCAGCACAAATTGCTATGTCGCCAACAAATCCTGATAAAAAACTGACACTTTTTTACGTAGCTCTTAAGGGATACAATTAAATGGATACCAATAATGATGAGGCAGAAAATTATTTTTCTAAAAGCTCGCGTCCTCTGGGTCTTGGCTTGCTTTGGTTTGCTTTGACGAAACTTCTCATAGCATCTTTCTACACACATAAACCCTTAATGAGAATGCCTTAGCTTTTCTTGAAGAAGATATTTGCTACCAGTTCTGTTAAGATTTTTACCAAAAAGTGATATTGTCCCTAAATGTCAAAAGTTGTTAGCAAGTTCTCCAAAGACATAACTGGTAAAATTCCTTCAACTTTCATTTAGGTTTCATTGAGAGTATGCCTCAAGAGTGGTCATTGTACCAATGGTGGTGTTACTAAGTACATTGCTATGCTCTTAGTCAAAATAGTAGCAAAACTCCGGCTTTTCTGAGTTGCAATATAAATTTATAATATACAGCGCATTGTAGTTGCTATGCAAAGCAGAAAAAGTACGGGGCAAAATTGGTAGTTGATAATTGCGTTCTAGCCTTGCTTAATTTGAACATCCTTCAATCAGGCCCTTCAATCAGGCCATGCAACGAACTTCAACAACTATACGGTATTAATCTTATTCAAGCTAATTCATTTTGGCTTTACCAGATCATTCCAATTATATATAATTTAGCTTGTTTTTCTAGCTTCTTATACTTTCTTCACCAGCAACACATAGTACAGTTTCATACTAACTTAATATAGTTTCATTCAGCACCAATTCATTATTTCCAATCCTTTTTTTTTCTTGCAAGTCACAGACCACCCATCACTTCTTTTCATCTATTTTTTTTTTTAAATCTTGTTCACCCTATAGAAGTTCAGCCGGTATTCTTACTATTTCTATAAACGGGCTTCGCTAGTCCACTTTTATAAGAAGTGCATGTTCGTTAAGAATAACGTATCTTTATATTAAGGAATTATTTCAAGGAGTACGTGGATATATTTTTGCCCAGTCAATCGGCTATAACACTTGATAAGAAATAACATCAAACCTTCACAGTCATGAGAAAATAAATTAACAGAAATAAGTAAAATTCCAAGTTCAGCACTTTCAGGACTGCTTTCATGCTTTCTTTTTAACAAACTTGCACCAGCATCACGATCAAACCTGCCAGGGCTCGCCTGTCTCGTATTTTCCGGTACTATCTGGATAGGTCTCTTCTAAGTCTTATCTTTAGCCATCTTATCAACAGCCGTTGTAGTATAGTGGTTAGTACACTTCGTTGTGGCCGAAGAAACCTCAGTTCGATTCTGGGCAACGGCAATAAGACATCTCTTTTTGCATCTCTGGCCTTTCATTGAATGCTTGAGCTTCAATGTTGTTGTTGGTGGTTGTAAACCAAGCCCGACTGGTGCGTTGCCAAATTTCAGATACTGTTGACCCCCCAGTTTGGATCCCAAGCGTAGAGCGCGCTTGTTATAACTTGTAAATTAATGGCCCTCAAAAAAAGTACACAAAGCACAAGCGTTCGCGAAGGTACACGTTCTAGACAAGTCTTAAGAAGGGGGACGGTACGTTCTAGACAAGCTTTGAGAGGGGGAACAAACTCAAACTGCTCATGAAAGCATGTGAATTGTACTGAGAGGGAGTACGGCCAAAGAAAGGGAAACAGAAAAAAAGGAGAGGAAAAATGAGACATTGCTGAACATTTGAAATTGTCAGCGAGATATACTGAGAAGTACAGAAACATGAAAATTTTGAACAGACGTCGATGTATGTAGAAATGCTACTTTGGTATCATGCGGAAAAGAGATTTTCCAAGTTTTCGAAATCTTGGAAACGAGCTCGAGATCTCTGCAATCTCATACTAATGTCTCGATCTCAAATTTAGGCTTTGAATCTCAAATTCAAATTCTTTGAAACAACATCTGATCACATCTCCGAAAAGCTTTGAAAAGTTAAGATCTTTGAAAATTTTTTGACATGCAGTCATGATAATATTTCTCACATTTGACTGATTCGAACAACTTGAACTTGAAATTCTCAAAAGATGCAGTTTTCCTAAGGTTTGTACACGCGTATACGCGCCTGCGTACGGACATTTCAAAAGTCAAATTTTGTGCAGGGGCGCCGCCGTACGTGGGGTACCGGCGCCGTCGAATTAATTGTCGGTGATCAGTCCATTTCCGCATGAGTTCATGTCCAAAGATACTGCAAGACGCACAGGGATTTAGAGTAGTGCCGGTAGGCGCCAGAAAAGGACAAGCCTAGGCTGAGTGCACATGTGTCTACAGCCGGTATTCAGACAGCTGAACTTCTCGCAAGCATGACAGCCTACATAGTATACAGGACGGCTGAAATACGTGGGGAGGTAGGATCCATATACAAAACAGCTCAATTCATGTAAGGACATGTGGCACAAAGTGGGGACGAGGCATGCTTTGTATGGTTATCAATTGATGGACTTGGACTTGACTAATCGATCCATGTCGCAATCGAGATAGCTGTGTTTCTCAGCTGTAGTTGTACTGTGCTCAAGTCAAGAACGCCTGTCGCAGAATTGCATATATGGTTCAGTATTTTCTTGAGCTTTGAGTTTAATAATATTATTATTTCTTCTGAATAATAAAATGGCACTAATTATACTAATTATACATGCCATGTAGTAACATTATATTTCATGTAGTCTAAGCTTAAATTTTTTTTGGACCAAGAAGGATCAATTGGTATCCTGGCTGGCTGCTAACGTCTATAGAGTACGTAAACCGCAGTTGACATATAATAATAATAATAATAATAATAACAATACTATCTCAAGCTCATGTGCAATAAATCTAATTTCTCGCGTAGAGCGTAACATCCCGGCCGTGGAGTGTATTGACACTCCGCGCCTAAAAGGTCACTTTGCTCCGTGTATATTTACTACGTATAACATACCTCTGCAATTGCCTCGCATTTGAACGTTCAGTGTTCACAGCTTGGACTCTAGAGCTAAAGTGTTGTGTGGAATAAAAGTCTTAAGCAACTGATACACTGGCAGAACGGGCGCTCGATCGAGCTAAATCATGGATAGCTGGAGAACGTACGTGTGGCCCAAGTTCGAAATGCTTCATCCTACCGTTGATCATGATGACAGTACATGTGCAGCTAACGGTGATCGATCCACACTGCAAACTTTGAACCCTTCATTTCGAACAGGGTTTCTGGAATTAATTCCATGTCGACATCAAAGTGCGTGAATAGCAACATCCACGTACGTTTGGCGTTGGCGTCATAGTAAAAAGGGACACAACCATGAATCAATGCGAAACAAATGAAATGAAATGAATAGTACTGAAAAACAACAGCGACTTCTCAGCTATAATGTCTTAGTTTCCATCGTCTGTAGTATTCATGAAAAATGATAAGGCCAAACATTTGAAACGAGCACAAAAGGTGTCCTTGATTAATTCTCGAGAAAACAAAAAACAAAAAAACAAAAAAAATCCCTTAAAGTCGCCTTAGCCCCTGAAGAGCATTTTTAATTTTTTTTAATTAAAGATTTGACTCGATCGATCTGTAAAAAGTAGCACCGGAGTTTACATAGCTCTTAATTAATGTGTACACTTCAGTGCTTCAAATCAACGGTAGATCAATTGATCGATGCCAACATTTGAACATTCAAGTTTGAAAGAAAAGGTCATTTTGCATGATACCACGCATCAATGATATACATGTATGTATACTTTTGTACCAACCCAACCCCCATCAGGACTCAGCATTGACATGCGGGCTAAAACCTAAACTTGAAATTTACAGATCGATCAATTAATAGTTCCAGGTTTCGAAAGTTGGCATTCGGCTTTGAACGTTACAAGTCTATGCATACATGTATTCGATCAATATTGATCGCGCGTATACTGGAGTTTTATCAACTCAAAGTCTTTATACGTCTGAGACCAAGTTGGACCAGGTCCACGGGGTTCAAGTTCAAATGTTCATCGTAGTTGAGCATGTGTGTATTCTGTCATTATTCATTGCATTATGTATATCCCTCAAAGAAGAATTCTCTCAAACCAGTCATATCCATAAGTGTGAAAGTGGGGCCTTATTCATCGTTCAAAGTTCACCCTTCAGATATACAATATGTTGGCCGCATACTGCCCGGATCCGTCTTCTTCAATCCATGGGCACTGGTCCAGTTCCACATCCTCGGCCGAACTGTTGTTCAGGCGCTGTAAGATTGTAGCCGAGAAAGGGGGTAGCAAGCCGCCTCCCTTGATCATAATAGCATGCATGGTGTCTTCTGTGGGCGCCATGTATCTGGCACCGGCCTCTTCGTCGTAATCACCATACTCGCTCTCGCTGTCGCTGTTTAGGGTGCTTTCGCTTGATCGCGGGGTGACGAGATGTGGCGAACCCAAATCAGAGGGCTCAGAGCCTGACTCTGTAATAGTAGCTGTAACACTGGCGGGCTTGCCCTTTTCTGAGCCCTCTGCTAGACTATTACCTGTGAGTGCTGGCTCTGCTTTGGACCGCATATCAAACGGAGAAATGGCATTTTCGCTCTTGAACTGTGGTGTCGTAGCACAGCTTTGGAGTAGTTCAACACCCTGAGGCATGGATGGACGACGCTCCTGCTGCTGTTTCATGCCAGACTCGCGTGGAAGCGTTACAATGGTACTACGGCGCTTTACCTTGCGCGCAATCGAAGAGAACGAAAACGAGCTTATGTGCACCTTCGCGTTGCTGGACTTGGAAGTCGCGCTTGTGGGAGACGGAACAGCACTAGTTACTGCTGTACCAAGTTTCGGGGGCATGGCTAATACTGGAGGGGCAAGAGGATATAGTTGAGGCTGGGCCGTGCTAGGACTCTGGCTGCCTGTGGCTATCTTTGTGTGATGCTTTTTGAGTTGTGCTTGTTGCTCCTGCTGTGGGTGTGGGTGTGGTTGCGTGATGAGAGATCTTTCGTCCTCGAGAGAACGTCCAAGGCTTGCGCTTGTTGCTGGCGTTATGCAAATGTCGTCAAAGCTCTTGACTCGGTGAATGGCCCTTCGACCCGCCCGGCTTGGCGTGCTCTTTGCGGGGAGCAGCTGAGTGGAGTCCGCTGCCTGGGCCTTTCTGAGTTGCTCCTGTGCGCGTACAGGCAGCGGAGGGGTCGGGATGGCGGCGGTGATCATCGACATGCATGCGGGCAGGCTCCTGGTCGCGATGAGGTCGCTAAACCCTGGCGGCGATCCCTCCAACAAAGGATCAAGGTCTTTGTTCTGGTCGCGCTTGTCGTCGTCGCTGCTGCTGTTGGCCATGCCATTTTGGCTGCTGGTGCCGATGGTGCACATGCCCGCCACTGTGCCTGGTTTCACTTCCAGGGGGCACACCGACGCGTCGTCGTAATCGGCGCGAGTGTCTTTTCTTTTTCTCTCCGTACTGCTGCTGCCAGCCGCAGCAGCCGCAGCGGTCTTGGCCACATCGGGAATGCCGCGGCTGAGGTATCCATGTTCCTGCAGCACTTGGAGGGGCGAGCGTTGCCCTTTGCGGCCGGACGCGCTGCGCTGCTCGGCGCCCTGGGCGGGTGCGGGCAGGGCAGGGGCTCCTCCTGGCGCACGGAACCGAGACGGGCGAGCGTGCGAGTCGACCGGCAGTGCGCGCGTCGCCGATGAAACGTCGACGGCGCCTGGCGAAACGGCATCCGTGGCAGCACCGCTGGCGAGCTTCGACGACGGCGACGACGACGGGCCAGACACTGAAACAGAGCGTCGAGTGGGAGATGGCACGCCGGGAGCCTGACTATCTTTACTGGTGTCGGAGTGGCTATCCGGGGGCTGGCGGGCATTCAACGCTTCAAAGGCGGCCGCGATCTCGCCAGACACTGGCTTGCGAACAAACTGATCCACGTTCTTGTTGGTGATGATGTCGAACTCAGTGTGCCCTGAGGGCGTCTGCACGGTGGTCGAGGCGCCGGTGTTTCGTCGTCTGAAAAACTGCTTCATTGTGAGTGAGTGCGAGTGTGTGAACAGGAAAGTCGCGCGCGCTGATGGCAGAGGTGATGAATCAATGGCACCGAGACGTTGAAATGAACAAAAAAAGTGCAGAGACTGAACGAAGTGGCCCCGGGGACCGCATCCACTTTTATATGCCACAACAGCGGGGATGACGCGAGTGGGAAAAAGAAAAAGGGGAGAAAAAAAGAAACGCGTGAATCGATATCGACGCGCATACTATCCATGCGCAGTGGAACATCAATAACTTCTGAAAACACAAAAAAAAGTTTAAAACCTTCAAGGGAACCGAAGAATTCGATCGCGACGCCTGGACAGATGAGACTCACGCCCGCAACGAGACACAATACTAGAGACCGTGCACTTGTGTGGAGAGCAAACGGCGCACCGCGCGCAGTGACTACAGAGTTGCGTGCTGGCTATGCCGTTTACATAGCAGCTAGCAGCGCTTGTTCTTCTGTATTTGTTTATTTATTCATTACATTTGTAAACATTGAAATTGACTAGAACTACCGATTATTTGAAACAATGATCAAGAACAAAAGATTAGAATAAAAGATTAGAATAACATGAAATTCAATATTCAAGGGATCGATCGAAAGGCTACGCAATACGTGGACCTAAAGCAGAACTGCACACCAGCAACTAGTTGACGTTGACACCAGTTGACACCTGTGGACATGGTATATTGCACATCATGGTGTGGATCAAACACTTTGATTAATTAAAATCCATAATACTTGACGCATGGCCACCGCATGTATCGGGACGCCAGCGCTCCTGATAAACTGCGTGCACATACATGTGCAGCAGACTTTAGGAGCTGTCGTTCACGTCTCGAGCCCTCGTACTCCTTCCATTTTCATGATAATACTCTAATGTTACGCTAGCTAGAGACTGCCAACAGGGTTCTTCCCTCTCTTACCCTCAACGCCCACTCTCTCCTCGCCTAAGCTCTCGAAAAGCAGTCTCAATACAGGCCTTCAGCTCCTTGTATGTGATAACAAGGCATGTCTGCTCGTCGCGAGACATTAACATTATGCTCTCTTCAATGCCCGCGTCAAGCTTATTCAGATGCCGTAAGATATGTCCCATGTCTACCGCGGGCCGTCCTGTCTCAGTCTCCTGATGAAACAAAAAGTCGCGAAAAAGCTTAATAGGGTATCGCTCGCCAGTCTCGCTCCACGCAGGATCGTGCTCAAACTCGGGCCGCTCGTTGATCAGTCCGAACTTGCACAGGAGCCGTACAATGCGGCCGTTTTCGAGCTCTTTGCTTAGTTCGGACTCAAGGTAGGAATCGTAGACTAGTGTTGCATTGAAACTCTCCAGTATATGCTCAGATGTGAGATGGATAAGATCAGAGAGGTTGGGTCCCTGTTCGTCACTTTGAAATATCGTTTGCACAAGTTCAACCAGGCCACGCGAATAGCATTTTTCAACATACTCTATAGCCTTGTCTTCGTAATTGATTGCACCAAGAGAGCAGTTGGAGAGCATCAAAACTAGTCGACCAAGGTTCTTAATGTCTTCTCGTTGCAGCTCATCCATAGCAGACGCAGGGGATGCATCATAGAGAAGCACATCAAAGATACCGCAGCAATTCAGCCGGATCCTTGACTGGCCGGTTACTACTATCCGCGAGGGTTCTAGCAGCCTTGCGGCCAGTCCAGCTCCGTGAATCGCTTTCAGTGCATTCAACACCTGTGCCACATAACCCCAGATTAAATGTTCCGGCATCACTAGTCTATTCATTTGGTGATACGACTCCGGTCCAAAATGAACATCCTGCAGCGTTTTACTGAGCGGAAAGTATTCATATACAAAGACGAGACTGTTGTCACCAAAGGCGCGCGTGGTAAACGCCTCCACCAGACCCACGAGATTGGCTGACGAAATCGAGTTCCACACCTGTACTATGCTTATTGCCTTTTCGTTGACAAGTCGGTACCCTTCAACGCGCCGCAGACAATAAAATTGACCATCCTTGTTCGAACACGCCTTGTATGCCCACGTCGGGTACCCAAACACCCGAGTGCTCTTTTCGAGGTTGGTATCGAGTGGAACGAGACTGTGGTAGACATGAACGTACTCTGGCAAATTGCTGCCAGGCAGCGTTTGCAAAGTAGCTTCATTCTTGCGTTGAAGATCTTCACGCAGCGAGTTGGACATGAAAAAGTCTTCTGGTCGTCGCTGATGGCTTGCCAATGCATCGTGGGCCGTCGTCGGCGCGTATAAATGATACTGTAACGGATAGTTTGTATGGTGAGAGAAGTACATGTCCTGTTGGTATGGCTGATACTCCACGGGCGCCGTATTTGCCATCATTGGATCGACTTGCAGCTGTGAGTAGTCTGTGACCATGAGTGGAGCGGATTGAGAAGTGTCATTAATGGTCATACGCGTCATGTCGGGTACTTGGAACTGGCTGGATCGATATGAGTTTTCGGGCGTAAACGCCATTGGCGATCCGCTTCTCGCTAGCAGCGAAGGGCTCTCATACCCGTTACTAAAGTCTGTGCAGAACAAGTTAGAGCCTTACAACACAAGTGCCGCGGGAATCGACGCGTTTTTTGGGGCGGTTTGGACTCACTCTTGGGAATAAACGGTGATATATCAGCAAACTTGGGCGAAAGCGCCGATTTGGTTACTGCCGAGCTGTTGGCTGCAGACGCCAGGTTGGTGTAACTGGGCGTGAAGCTGGGAGACTCGGCATTCAACTTGCGCTTGAAGGCAGGTGCCGGCGAGGGTGGTGGCTGCTGTTGTTGCTGCGAGTCGTGCTTAAACACGCAGCCCTTGTCGGCGTATTTGCAATATCCATGAATGAGGATATTCCGGCACGGCGTTTGACCCGCTTGGAGATGGCCTTGATAAAGTTAGCAGGAAAAACAGCGGAGAAGCGCGTAGCGCCTAGACGTGGGGCCTACCGTGTATCTTGGGCGGCGTCGACACGTTGTCGGCTTTGGAGTTCGCCATGGTGTGGTTTGTATGTAGATAGAAAAAAGTGGTGGTGGTGATGTCCCAACCATTGCACGCGGGGCTCTATTCCTTGTCTACCATGTCCTTGTACCAAAATGTAGCTATACACTAACGGTTATATGCCTTCTATAAGATATTCATTAACATGCGTTCGTGAAACGGGATTGCATTGAGCGACTCCGTGTCACCAGCGACAAACAGCTGCTTCACCCGAGCTTCCTTCTTCAACAGTTGAGCACCCACGCCACCGGTATTTAGGGAGTTGCCTACTGATAGGGGCAGGTTCTGGGCACTCGTATACATGTTAATGGCATTTTTCTCCAAGACTGGGCGATTCTTTTCAGCAGCGGGCACTGCGATCTTAGATCGCATATAATCAGTGTCTCCGCGTGCTACTAGGATCTGCAATTTAGTCAAGGGGGGCTCAAGCGTAGCTATTTCCCACGCCTTTTTAAGACGTGCTGATGCTTGACTTAGCGCAGACCAGGTTTGGTCTGGTGTCAAGCCATGACGCTCTGTGTATCCAATAAGAGCGTCACTTGCAGCGAGATAGCGATTCGTGGACTCCGGCAGTGTAAATGTTTGCTGCGTGCCTAGCACTCTTTCTAATATAGGGACTGTCTCGATCGAGATCGTGGGAGACGTCCAGATCGATATAATGGTAGATAAATCTTCAGCACATGTACTAAGAATCCGGGAAAATCCAATTACTATTTCCTCTGCAAGGTTCTTGCTCACGCTCGTAAACGAGCTGCCTTCACTCCCTTCAATTCCAAACTCGTTAGCAATGGCAAAAAACTCCCGTACAAGAACTTGGACTCCGCTCACAGCTGTCGAGACATAGACTGCAACAGCAGGTTGCGGTGTAATGACCGGCGAATCGTCATCTCTGCATAGCTCCAGTAAAGTGTTGAAACAGTCCAAGCAAGACAGTATGGTCTCCACCGTCGAGCTTGGAGTTACTCCTTCAGCCACATTCACATCCTCAGTCTTTTCAGTTGCTTTACTCGTGCTTTCTGTCGTAGATACATCAGCCATATCCTCCTTCTCAAGCTCCACGTGTGCTGACTTCTTCAATTCGCCGAGCTGGTACTCTAGCATCCTCTGGAAACAATTCACCGCTTCCTGCATGATGCTTAGATCCTCTTTTTCCTCGCCCAGCTCACTTAGCACTTGTCCATATGTGTAAACCAGATCCATTTGCGTCTCACTTCCAGTTAGATTCAATGCTTGTACATGTGCTTGAGCGACAGCCTCCAAATTTGCTGGTGTTACCTCTCTTGCTTCCACCCGTGTCTTAGCGTCGATCTCCTCCAGCAATCCAGGTTTCACGACTTTAGTGTATATCACATACTGCATGCGTGCAACATTGTAGGCGGCGTCATGAACGTTCTTGAGCTCATTTGCGCTAGATTGTCCAAGAGTGACGGCTTGTCGATACATGGCGAACGCTTTCTGATAGAAACGTAGTGCTTTGGGAACGTCCCCGGAATCAACCCAGCGGTCGCCGGATTCTTCGGCATCAACCCCCGCCGACAAGAAGTCCTCTGGGGTCACTGGCGCAGGAGCACCTTTTTTCTTTTTCCCCAGATTTTTTGGAATTCGTGGTGGCATCTCTAGTCTAGCTGATCGGAGTAGTTTGTAGTAGCTCTTGAGTTGTTTTGCTGAAAGTTTGTTCCTTGCAACATCTAAAAGTTGGGAGTTTTGTTCCACTGCTGCCTCGCGACTTCAAGCTCCTAACAACGACAACGCCCGGCGCTTTACAATGTCCAGTCAGGAATACTCAAGGAAAAGGAGGAGACCTAATTTATTCCAGAATGATCGTATGTTATATCCTTGTTGTTTTGTTTGGTTGTTGCTCGAAACTATTAGATGAGAGCAAAACGCCACAAGAATATACATTGCTAACAAGATAGTCCGGTCGCTCATGTACGCGTTTGGGGATGTGGCAGATCCTGATCCTGAGAGCATCGCGGCTCTAGACGATATTCTTCAGAACTACATTATAGACATTGTAAGTTATAACTTGGCTTTCAGTCTACCTGAAATTCTAGGAAGAAGGGCTTGTGCCACTATTTTCAAGAGTTATGCTAACGGTCCAAGTGCCATGAAGCAGCTCGAGTGGCGCGTACGGCAAACCGTGCCAAAATCAAGGTAGAGGACTTCAAATTTGCTGTCCGTAACGATCCAAAAAAGCTTGGTCGTATCGAAGAGCTGCTCGTTTTACAAAAGGTTATCCAGGACGCCAAACGACTCTTTGATAATGCAGAAGGAAAGCCGACGAAGGAATCCAAGAATGAAAAATAAATCCAATACTTGTATTGTATTATAAAGAAACGAAAACAAATTGCCATGAATGAAAGAAGAAAAAAAGAATGTAAAACTAGTTTGAAGTGCGTTAGGCGCAAATACCTTAACTTCTAAATCCTGTATCATAATAGAGACTCTGATTGTATCCTGACTCTCCATAATGCAAAATGCTAAATTATAAATCAACGTTGATGTGATCCATCTTGTTCACAGTGGCCCATTGTTTGTTCTTTGTAGCCTCGGAGCCAGTAAACGAAGTCCAACCAACAATAGCTCTCTCTAGAAACAGGTACCACATATTCTTGGGAAACTCGACATAACTGTTAACCACAAACTTCAATGCATTATAAACAGATATCCATTCGCCGTCCCACATGGTACGCGTGCTAGCCTGTTTGCTCGCGTTTTGGTTTGACCTGCTGAATCGCTTTTCTAAACCAAGAGTGTTTTCAAGATCAGCCCTGACCTCGTTGCGGAAATACTCGATAGCTTCAACACTTTTGCTAAGCCTGTCAAATGTATTTATCAGAGATACCAGCTCTGATCGTCGCAAGCTCGCCATCAGTTCTTTGCTATGGATATCATCAACACTGTTTTCACTCAGTTCGAATACTATTTTGAGAGCGGTGCCATATCCAGCAGCTTGGAGCTTTCCCCATAGGCGACAGCGATCACAGCCAACGCAGTCCATGAGCGTTGAGACCTTGCGGAATCGGTTGCGGAATTCTTCTTTCAAAAGAAGGCCTTCAGGAGTACTGAACACAAGGGTCTCGTTAAAAATATGAGGTGCAGTGTTGACGCTTTGTGCGAGATGTAGTACCTGTTGGCGAGTAGCTTGGTCATAGCCACTGGCTTCTGGGCAAAACTGAAGGTCATCGATATAATTTCTAAGTTTCGCCACTGCTCTAGAAACTAGTGCATAGTTGAAGTATAAATTCGAGAGCCGTTCAGGGTGATTACCCACACGGCTCATGAAACAGTCGACGTTAGGTCCCCAGGCGCCTGTTGTTGTGTTGAGGTAGTCATAACACAAGTGAGTAGAGACGCTAGAATGCATGCCGCTCAGAAGTCTATAGAACAAACGTTGTTCGATGCACTGGTCCTTTGGGTCCAGCACGTTGCCGCTTTCACCAGTGTAATTGAAACAGTTTTCTTGATATACAGCTTTCCAGATGTTATTCGCATGAGCGCCAGCATAGCCTGTGTATCGTTCTGGGTTGTCTGGTAGCGACACATACACTCCATCAGGGCCTGCCCGATCATCTTCCGGAATGCAATAGTCTTTATTTGCGCAATCCTTGCTCATTTTTTGCTGCGTTCCGGTCTGGTCCAGCAAAAGGCCATCATCTGCGTTAGTGACACAAGAGATTTCAATCTCGTCAGTGTCAATTTGAGATTCTGTCGAGAAAGAGTTTTTCTCAAACTTTCCGAGGTAACTTGCCCGCCATATTTCTGGAAGAGCCGACTCGTCATCTACAGTGTCGACTGCACAGGCTCTGTTACCGCACGTTGCCGAGTCGTCACTTAGCGGGCATGTGTCTCCATAAAGATCTAGGTAGTAGTATTTGAAAAAGTCAGTGTTGACCAGGTCGGAGACAAAGGGCCTAACACGGTGATTTGTTGTTTCAACGGCTTCAAATGTTGCGCCACAGGCATCTTGGATATCTCCATTGGGGACCTTCGCCGGTTAGCAGGATGAGTGGGAGTTTGGGGCCGTCAAGTACTTACAGCGCAAAAAGTGGAAGGGGAGTGAACAAACTCCTCAGCGTCGCGTTTTGAAGATGACAATAGAGAGGATGTGATCACACATGGAACCGACAGTATCAGGACAGCCAGGTTGAACCATATCATGGCGACGTATGAATATCCGAGAAGTGAGAGATGACAGAAGTAAAGATGTAGACTTAGACGAGAAATATATGATTAAAAAAAAAAAAAAAAAAAAAAAAAATGAAAAAATGAAAATATTATAAACTCAGATGAGCCGCACACGTCTGATTTGTCAGTGCGAAAATTAGCGAAATGTCGGAGATGCGAGAAAAATGAAAAATGAAAAGTTTCAAAAAATCACCGACTGCCTGGCGTTTGGCGTGTGTTCAAGTTGTTCAGTGCTGGGATTTCGAGTCTCTGATGAGTTTCGTTTGGCGATCAATGTTGGCGGCAACGACTCCAGAAAGTGAAATTCTCATGAGTTCTCGTTGTTCCTGTGTAGCCACCGCCACTGGCCACGGCAAAATTCTAGAAATTCCATGTCAAAAAAATTGTGTGGCAACAAGTGAGACGTGGCACATAAGCACAACGTAGTATTAGTCCCAAAAGTAAAAGCACAAGTAGAGGCAAAACTAAGCACAATATTCGTCTCAATATTCATCACAGTACGGCGCTCACAGTCTCTATCGTATGCCCTCACGGTCCCCGGCCTTAAAGCTATTTAACATACGCAACAACACACCCACAGCAACTAATCTGCTTGCGTCATTTCAGCATCTACATCCTCATCATGTTCTACCCAAACTATCTCTTCGCCTCTTCCGTTGTCGTCTTCCACGTATTCTTCGCCGCTTTCTTCTCCAGTTGTTTCGGCCTCGTCTTCGCCGTGTGTTGATGCATCGGCGTTATGGACCGATTCAGACCCTGGCAAGGTAGGTACTTCCTTCAACTTTTGCATGGAGTACATGGCAATATCCTGGCTTGGTGTTGCTTCCTGTCTCATCCGCCTAAGCCTCGAGTATAGATAGATTGCCTTGAACATGTACAATGCAGAGTCCTTCGGCGAGACCCCACCAATTCCTGTGCCCATCCCTGTGAGCATTACGTTCAGCGTCGAGTTTTCCGTCTCCGGCACGTCAAGATGTGTTTCGGAAAGCTTGGACATAACATTCCACATGCAGTTAAAAATCACATGGTCGCACAGTCTTCGAGCAACATGAAGATGATGAATACGCTGCGGTGTTGGCATAATCGGGACGTGGATCAGATCTGGCACATCTGCGCGATCATCAAAGTAGGAGGGCAAGCCTGATTCGGTCCGTGTCGCGCCAATTGAAGCTCGAATGTTCGTAAGAAGCGTTTCGGCAGGGATTCGCTCGGCACTCTGAAAGGGAGTATATATCATCGATCCTGACTTCCTATGTAACAGGGCTTGTTGCACTGCATTGGTCACGATGCGTGGACGGATGCCAATTCCAAACAGTGAGCTATAATATTGATTGATGGTAAGATCAAAACCTCCTTCCATCCACCCAAACGAAGTTCCAGGTGACACAATTGCGCCAATGGACAGGCCTGTGATCGCTGGTGCAATGAGACTTGATGACAAGTAAGCTTTGTCTGTAACCACCGTCGCCTGGATCGGGTAGTCGCTGTTCGCATCGCCAATGGATATACAACCTTCGTCCTGCATCTGGTTTTTCATCAGAGTCGCAAAAGTTTCCCGAAATTCGTCATTTCGGTCGTAGATATAGAAGTGGACTTTTTGAATTGAGCTAGTCATGGCTGTGAATAGCAACTTGTTAGCGACGTCTTAACAAGACAGACGTGTATTTGCATATTTATATGTGAGTAAATTAGCTGAGTCCTATTTCTATTACGTTTTTTATGCCAAAGAGATCAAAGCGATGGCAGTAGAAATCAAAAACGCACACAGTATAACGGTCACGGGACACAGGTCAAGTGACCTATTAGGAACTATTTTCAACGCTGTTGGTTTATCAGTTTCTCTAAAATGAAACTCCAATTGTGTTCAGTGGATCTGGATTTGTACAGTACATGTACTTGAATCACATAGCGCCATTCTTTATATAAGAAGAAGTATGATGATAATAATTCAGTGTACACATGTAGACCTTTCACTGTATAAGTCGAAAAATTCCCAAGAAAACCTTTGAGTTTTACAAGTATATACCAGACTTAAATCTCGGATGAGTTGTACAGTGCATCCATGTATGATAGCCATATTTGTAAACAGTGGAAGGGAATCAATGTAATAAAAGAGCAATCGATTCTAGATGTGGTCAGCCCAGTTTCAACGAAACTGGTCATTGCTCACGCTGCTTCTGTTTATTAGTCCTAATTCAAAGTTCCTGTAATACTAAGTTTTCTGAAGTTGAAATTCGAGTAGCAAGGAACATAACTTCAACATAAAACTCCTTTGTCTCTTGAGTCTTCCTTCGGCTTGTTTACCATTCTCCTTAGCAAGCATATAGCACACAAATGAAAACTATCCAATGGCTCAATGTCGTTCATCTTATTCTTTATTGCTTTATTCCAGTTGAATATATAACAATATTTTTATTTGTAATGGAATGGTGTTTGTCAAGAGCTTGAAGATGATGGCGATGACAGGAATTATTCCGTTTAGTTGATAGTGCTATAAGTGTAACAACTATATAAACGTGAAGTAATGCTTTCCATGTATCTCTTAAAGTTTACCTTTTTTTAGTTGCCCGTTAATTCATGTCATCCTTGCTCCAGGCATCTTTAAGCTTCTTTCTCGTAGCTAGGTTATACCGTTTGGCCCTGGCATACCTCTTGTACACTTTTTGTATGCTTCCCGTTTATGATAGGAAATCCTGCGTATGTATACCTCCTCCAAGATTTTGCGACCATACCGGGCTGTAGTGTTGATTAGGACCGTATTGAACATACCTATGACTCGTATTAGTAGACTAAAACGCACCTTTTCCCTGGATCACTGCTTTTTTAAAATATTGATGATGAAAAATTTCTGTAGTGCCCCGTTCAAAAGGTACTATTAGAGGTGCAATAATTATGGAAGCATAAGGTACTAAGATATAGAATAATGCTTGTCGGATACTGACTGGTTTCAGCTTAAAATAAAGAGCAACAAGAAAACATAATCGCTCGATTAGATATATGAAAAAAGAGACACCACGCTCGATTTCCTGCCCATGGGGCTTGTCGTAGAGAATCTTCTCGGCGTGGGTCAGGGGTCTGTTGAGTCTGGCCTTGACGATGTTGACATTCTCAATGTTCTTCTTGTAGTTGATAAACTTCTCAGACTCCCAAACGCTCTGGAGAACCTTGGAGTCACGAGTAATCTGGGCATCGGCGGCAGAGGCGGATTTTCTGGAGGCACGAAGAGTGCTAGTTAGACATTTTTCTGAAGCGGAAATAAATCCCGCTATAATAACTGAAATTCTGCGTCTCACACAACATGCTGGTCAATAATATAGCTTCCAAAGACCGGAAGTGAAGGCAAAATGTCCCTCATTGAACACTTGATTTTTTAAAACCCTTTATACTCATCAGGACTTGTAATGAGAAACAGAAAACAAAGGATTTTGAAGATTACGTCCATTTCTGAGTGCGAGACATAGTCGAAGGGATGGAGTCAGTGAATTTGCACAATTAAAGGCAATCGGGCCTGAAGTGGTAATAAGTGGATTGATGCAGGGCCAGCGGGGTCAACCCGGGCCATGCGGACGCAGCTCTGTGATGGTGAAGTGCTTTCAATAAATGGAGTAAAAGATAATCTGTATTTTCCTAAAAAATTCCTCGTCCGAATCAAACGAATTATGGACGGAAGGTAAACTAAATATAAATGATTTGAATTGATCTTGCTGAGGCAAGACTAGCGCTCTTGGAGAAGACTTGCATTGGCTCTGATTGTAACATCATTAAAGTGTGTTGGCTTCAAGAACAGAAGTCTGTTTCAAGTTAACTTAGACCAAGCACATCAAGCAAGACGACGAACACGATGAGCGTAAAATTAGAACAGCATTAAACATCAAGAAGAGCTCAGACAAACAATGTCAGAGAGGCGCTCAGGAAGGA